>ML838561.1:13652-44186 GCA_009831015.1 Picea engelmannii
GCTTTCATTGTTGTCTTATAAATAAATTGGTTACTCCCCACTTATGTTTTCCATTTCTTCGTCCATTTGAGATTCAAAAGAGAAAATCCATAATTTTCTCCTTAAAGAAAAGAGAAGATGCCATTTGAATGATTATGCATACAAGGATAAACCCCTTCATACTTAACATTTTTCATGATTTATTCCCAAATTCCTGGTCATTTTTCAATTAAATCTACTCACTTCGCCCTGTTGCATAATCTTCCTGGTTATATATTCTTGATCTGTTGTTCTTGGTCTGTGAAACCACGAGTTCTGAGTTCTAAATCTGTTAAAAACAAATTTCCCTATGGAGTCGCCAGTTTGTTGACAATAAAAATCGCAACCAGGATTTCTCCGCAAAGTATTGCTAAAGCCTATTAATTATAAGATAAATGATATATATAATACTAGTAGGTGGGACCCCTTGTAGATTGAAGGATCAGATCTGGTTCTCATTTGATGTTTTACTGTTGTTTGACACTTCTTACAGATCTGAGCATTATCAATGATTGGTCCTATTCGCGACAAATGGATGAGGGATAATGAATGTTATGTTTTGGTTCTATTGCTTAAGGCTCTAATGTCATGTTAAAATGGCTTATGATATCCATTGTTCCCTTTGTTATTTACTCCTTGAATTATTAATGTGACACCTGCAAAAGATACATGTTAGTAACAACAAATAAGATAAATTGAAAAGAAATAAATCAATATGAACGAATTCCAAAAGAGAGGAACTATGCTACTATGCTATACGATGTTGCATTATGCATTTGGAGTGTAAGGGGAATGGTGTTAATCCAAAATAGCAATGTAAAATGGATATGTTATATATTGATTCATGTGAAGGCACGTTTGATATGTGTTATTGGTTGGCAATGGTTAGTATGGTGGCACATTTTGGATGTTGGTTTTGATGCATTGTTTAATTGAATGAATTAATGGAATGGTTGGTTGGCGTGTACTAAGTGATTAAATGAGTAAGGGATGGAAGTGATGTGCATTTACTGCACGTCACTCCATACCCCCCCCCCCCCACTGGTTGTCACCATATCTTGGTTATTTTCAATTGTGTTATGTTGTGGTTAAGCTCTTATTTGCAATCAAGGGAAGAACTGCTCAACCAAGCTCGCGTTTTAAGGATTTTGGTTACAGGTATGTGTTTTTCACCATCCATAAACCTTCTCTGGTTATGAAATAGATATTGGCTCGGTGATGTATGGGTCTGTGATTTTCTTGAGACTAGAAACTGTGTAAACTTGTGATATTTCTCTGAAATAGATGTTTTGTGTGGTTTTCATTGCAATGATGATTGAAGTCATAGGTTCATTGATTTCTGAGAGCTAGAAGCCATGAAGGCTCTTTGTCGTCCTTATTGGTTTTGGGTGGAGGGTTTCATTCGGTCCCAGTTTGTTGGTTGTCCCAATAGTTTTCTTGTCACCATGCCTGGTTGTTTTGTTGTTATGGGGTTGCTAAATTTGTTTCGAACCACCTTGTGGCAATGCATATCATTTCACCTGGGTATGGATTCGTTCATGCTATTGATATTTTCACAATGGTTGTTATGCCAAGGGGCTTGCTTAAGGTTGATTGCTATTTCATGGATATGTTTTTCTCGTCATTTTTCGAGTTGATTGGAAAAATCAATGAGGGTAATGCCCTGCATGTTCTCGATGTTATTACAGACAAAAATGAATCATTTTCTCCTCTGTTCATAGCCTCTCCTATCTCGTGAACTGTCACCTTGTCTACAAATTTATTGGTGGTATGGCATGTGTGTCCATCGTATGGTCTCAGAGATTCTCACCTGTTGTTGGGGGTCAACTCCAGTCTTCCTATGTTGGTCCATAGAGCGAACCCTTGATTATTCAAAAGCCCGTTTTGGAGTCATCTTTATCATGTCGGGCACATGTTTGACCATTATGAGTTGGTGGAGTATCGCCTACAGTGGTTGGTTATTGGTCATATTTGTTAATATTTTCCATAGTGGTTCTTAAGATTGGTGTATAATCGTTGTATTCTTGTATTGTGGCAATTGACTCGATAGTTCGGCATGGTTTGAATTGATTGATTTGAGAAATGGAATTGGGCATACAGTTGTTGTCTCCTTGTATTAGATTGATAGCTCAACATCGTTTGATGTTTTGACTCAAAGAAATTAGACATGTATAGACACATAAATTCTCTTGTGTTTATTTGAATGGTCTGGGGTTCCTACAACACGGTTAATTTGAATGGATGGTTGTTGTTACTAGGTGTTCTAATTGTCAATCAGGAGTATTGAAATTTTAAAAGCGTAATAGTTGTGACTTGGTTGTCCAATGCATATGGTTATGGTTATCGTTTGGTTACACCATTAGGGATGAGCACGGGTTTTATAACAATATGATTTCATTGCAATTTTATTATTAAGTTGTCTAGAGTAATGGAATTGGCCACAATTTTTGTGTCTGTTTTTTATTGAAGAAATAATTCATGGGAGTGGTTGATGTTTTGATGTTGAACATAATCAGAACAAGTGACTGTGTGTTCATTTGGGAATTGTTTTAAATATTAAATGGGACAAATGTGAAGAAACATAACTCTTGTACAGGTTGTTTGGAGGGAATATTATTTGAGTTTGATGACACTGTGTTAAATATTTAATTGCGTACATTGAACAAGTTAATACACAAGAATGATTAAATTATGCACAATAGTTGTTAAAATTGATTACAATGATTATTTGGTTAGTGTTGGATCATTTGTGTTGATATATAATGGTTATGGATTACTTAATTATTTTTTTGAAAAGTATCTGCTCTCCTCCCTACCATTATTTAATTTTTCTCTAATTACAATCCCCTCACCTTCCCATATTCATTTTTCACTCCCTGTTCCTAAAATTTAATTACAGTTAAGAGGAATTATGTATGGTAACAATTTGAAATCGCAGTTTCTTGGATGGATTACAGTGACATGTTCTTTGGTTTGTGTTACAGTTGATTGTTTTTTTCCTGTGAGCATTAACCATGATTCTTTTTCCCCTCATTTTAACATTTTTCGTTCAATACAAACCCCTCGTATATCCCAGAAAATTTTTCACCCCCTGCTCATTGACTACGGGTAAAAAATTTATATGGATTGGATTGCATGAGTCTGATATGTTGCTAAGACAAAATTTATTTCATATTTTTTAAAAAGAGTTCGCATGTATGGTTGATAAAGAAACTATTTGCTAATCAATTATGCATACAGGAATGAGCTTTTCAAGCAAAAGGTTGAAAACTGAGGCCCACCAGTCCCCTAACAAAGGGAAAGCCACTACTGCCCCTTTCTCACCTTTCTGATGAATCTGTGTCCTCCCGCATGCATTTGAGGGACGATTTCTCTCATGTGATCAGTGAGATTAGGCCTAAAGGCTCCAGACATCCAAAGGAAAATTCAGAGAGATTAAAAGGTGATAACAACAACAAGGGAAAGATTGCCTCACAGACTGGAAAATATGGATTTTAAGTTGTTTTTATTTATTAATTGTTGAGGACAATTGACTTCAATTGCTTTTTTTTTTGGACAACATGTTTTGGATATATTGGTAATATATTTTGGAAACAATTGAAAACATCATTGAGATCATTATAAAACATGAATGTGATGATGGGAGTCACAAGGAGTGATGTTTGTTAAATTAAGTAGTTGTGTTATGATTGTTAAAAGCTAAAGGGAGTCACAAGGGGTCCCACCTACTAGTTATTATTTATTTAAAACCCTTATTGTGATTTATTACTTTTCCCCCTAACTAAAAGGTTGGTTGAGTTTTTAGTTAACTTAACTAATGAAGTAGTTGAACTACTTCAACCAATTCTAATTTTCTTAAAGGCAAAAGGAAAGGGCGGAACAAGAGGAGGATAGAAGGAGAAGCATGCTAAGGATCTTATTGTAGACAACAAGATTCAGGGCTGAATTACATCATTTAGACACTTATTTTTCAGAGATTCAAGTGGGAAGCAATCTGTGGCAAGCTGATCTAGCTTTTAGAGGTTTGTTTTTTGTTTTGTTTTTTTAGTCAGAGGTCCTTTTGTATGTTCCATCGGGGACGTCTAAGTTTGACTTTGGTCCAAAAATTCTTCATGAAATTTTGTAAAGAGAATGAATCTTTGGTGAATTGGAATGAAATAAAGGGTTTCTTTATGTCTCATCTGTCTGTATTGTCATCTTGGTGTCTTTGCTTCTATCTCTAAATTTATTTCATAAACTATTATATTAATAAAATCATATAAAAAATGAATTTTCCAGCAAGATTTTATTTATAAAAAGACTAGCCTAAGCACTTGTAATCAATACTTGTAAGTTAGGATATCAATTTTGACAGCTATAAGCATAGGGTGACATTCCCATCTATTTTTCTTTAGCCAAATAGAATCTGAAAATGCTTGAGTAAGATCATTTCGTATCTTTTCCTCAACACCCATGAGATGGATGTGTGGTTCCTCTCTGAGACGGAGATGGAATGTTGTGTTCCCTTGTGTGGGGTGAGGAATCCCATGAGTTGGGTGTGTCGTTCTCTCTAAGATGGAGATGAAATGATGTACTAGTCTCCTATGTGCACAGAGTTGAGATGATGTGATACTCCATATGATTCTCCTGTGAGACGCAGTGAGAAAGAGATATGTTGAGTAGGACATGCCTATGGTTGAGCACAGGTGAACGTGATCCTCGTGGTTGAGCACTAGTGAGTGTGTATTTTGATGATTCTCCTGTGAGACACAGTGAGATAGAGACGTTGAAGTCCCTGTGGCTGAGCACAGATGGACATGCCCCTAGTGTCTTAGCACTAGTGGGTGTATGACATCCCTTGTTATATTTTCCAAGAGTCGTACTTACCTGTAACCCTATTTGTGATGTAAAGGGTACAGGTCGGCCCCACCATAAAGTGAAAGATAATTATTGTAAAAGATAATTAATATGGTAATTATTAATTATATTATGAGTTATTGAGGTCGGCCCTGTTGTTCCAATAGATACTACTTTTGATATGTCTAGTCTAATATAAATAAAGGTAATTTCCTCATTAAGGAAACATAACACAAGTGTGAGTTTGGAAATTTCATCAAGTACTTGTTCTTGGGCTGAAGTGTGCACCTCTCTTGGGTGCTAGTCTTCTAGGTTTTGTGAGCACCCTTTTGTGTGCTAGGTTTATGGTGTGGGAGGTCTTTCTCTTGAAGAATATATCAAAGGATTGGTTGGGTTTTATTCCCTTGTTGAGAAGGGTTTCCCAAGATACTTCTTGTGTACTTGTGCATGGTGTTTCTTCTTGTTAGCTTGGTTACTACAACAAATTGTTTATGGTGTAAACTACAATTGTCTATGGTTCAAGTAAAATTCTAAAATTGGAATGAACTTCATGCTTGAACCTATATTAATGAAAAATCAATAGTTCAAAGGCGACATGACTGAAGTCGATATGAGATAATATTCTTTCCGCGCCCATTTTTTTTCTTCATGGGCAAATAAATGCTATGATACAAGAGAGGAAATGAGTGTCACGTGTAAGAAACTAGCTCCAAACAGTGGAATGTACCTATGCTCAATGCAAGGAAGTGCATGTGGGGCATGGAAACTCAAGGGAATGTTTCCTCTTAGGGTACAGGGTGTCAAGCTACAAAGGATATAAACAAAGATATACTTGGCTGGTGATGCAAATTGTTGAGGTAAGAGGCTTACAATGAGAAAGCGGGAATCGAAAATAATCTCAATACTGTAAGTATGAGGATGGAATGTGATTACAAATTAACTCCAAATAATGTCCTTTTTCGTAGATTTAGTCCCCCTAGGCCCAAAAAAGTATAAAATAATACCCATGAGAACTCTTCTAGCCAATGATCCCTAGGGTGTTCCTTTTTCATAATTAGTCTACTTGGTAGTAAAAAGGGTTAAACTTACACCAAATATATTTCCTTTCAAATCCATTTAGCGTGTGTGAAAGAGACAAGTTCACTGGGAAATCTTTTCATTTTTTAAAGAGTCGAAAAAGAGCTTAACCAAGACTTGTGGATGTTGTTCTAAGCATCATATTATGGGGGAGGCCAAGGCTCCCATGCAAGACTTCTATCAAAATCCCACAACTCATTGGTAGTTGACACAATATTGGGAGAACCCAAATCTTTCCAAGCCAAGGAGGATAAAATGATTGCAGAGAAGGAATCTGAGACTCTACAATATCATTCTAATCAAAGGAAAACATCATAGGACTTGGAGGGAGTGTAATCAGAGAGAGTGGAATGTTCCCTTATTCAGAAGGTATAGAACTAGAAATTCTAAGGACATGGTCAAAAGACGCATCACCCCCCAAAAGAAGAGTGGGATTTACCGAATATTGCATCGACAATGGCACTTCCTTAGACTTGTCACTCTCCAAGAGAAGAGTAGGATCGATCGAAGATTGCATCGGCACAACCACTTCTTTAACCATTGGTTGAATAGGATGAGAGATGACATGGTATAGATGTTAAATTATGAGCTTGATTTCTTATGTGGATTAATTCTTTTATTTTCTTCAACACTTTGATTCCAGCTTAATAAAATTCATCAATACCAAATCATAACCGAATAGAAATAACTATGTAGATAAGTAAACATGTACATCAACAACACATATACCCTGGGGAAACCCTGTATAGGGAGAAAAACCCCAACAAACGATATTCCTTTATTCCATAAATAATGTAAGATCACTTAAAAATATCCACCATGAATGTTCTTTTGTTAAATATATTGCAAGGATGACTCTGACCTAACAAAGACCTAAGAGACCTTGCTGAAATACACCTCTGATATGTTTCCTCTATTGTTGATATACAACAATGATATGCTTCTTTGGTATGCTGCCTCTTTATCATTGATATGTGCCTCTATTGATTCACCCTTAACCTGCATATCAAAACTGTGTTGAAGAGAGGGATCAACCTCTGCGTATATAGGCTGAAGAGGAGAAGAGGAGAGGCTCGAAATAGTAACTTGTTTGCATGCTTTAATCATAAATCAGCTTCATACTTTAGTTCGAACTTAGAACTAGACTTGATACTAGTATACTTTAGTTCAAAAATAGAACTAGACTTGAGACTTCAATTACAACTCAACATTACACTTTAGATCGAAAATAGAACTAGACTTGAGACTGGTATGCTTTAGTTTGAAAATAGAACTAGAATTGAGACTTCAGTTACAACTCAGCATTACAATTTAGTTCAAAAATAGAATTAGACTTGAGACTTCAGTTACAACTCAGCATTACACTTTAGTTAGAAAATAGAACTAGACTTGAGACTTCAGTTACAACTCAGCATTACACTTTAGTTCAAAAATAGAACTCGACTTGAGACTTCAGTTACAACTCAGCATTACACTTTAGTTCAAAAATAGAACTAGACTTGAGACTTCAGTTACAACTCATCATTACACTTTAGTTTGAAAATAGAACTAGACTTGAGACTTCAGTTACAACTCGTCTCTTGACAAGGCAATTCAAAATTCTCTTCATGGTGGATAATGTTACACATGCAAACACACTAGATCAATACATTTATATCATTTGCAATATTAGGAATATCGTTTGTTTCTAGATCATAGGAATTTTATATTCAACGTAACTTTTTCTATATGCCTTGACTTTTGCTCATGGCTCACAACGTTTGACTAGGCTCATAGAGGTTGTATGTTCCCCCTGACTTTTGCACTAGTCTGTCTATGCTCACATAGGTTGTATGTCCCCCCTAACTTATTCACTAGATTGTCTATGCTCATAGAGGTTGTATGTTCCCCCTGACTTTTTCATTAGACTCACATAACATCTCATTCGTCCTGAATTTTGGTTTGAATCATAGAGGTTGTATGTTCCCCCTGGATTTTGTCAATACCTCGCAAGACTGGTTGATTCTCTAAATCTCGTTGGATTGCCTCAAGGTGGCCCATATGGCCTCTCATTGGAGAATGATTGTCAATGCTGCCAAATTTAACACTCCCTCTCAGCGAGGGAGTCATTCTCAGCCACACCAAGTTTGCCTCTCAGCTGCATAAATTGTCTTGAGGTAAGAGGCTTGGTCAGGATATCAACTACCTGCTCGCTCATGGCTATGTACTATAACTTTACAGTTTTTCTCTGGACCAAGTCTCGTATGTAGTGGTACCTCATTTCAATATGTTTTGACTTGTCGTGAAATACCGGGTTCTCTGTCAATTTTATGCAACTTTGATTATCACAGTGAACCACCTTCGTCTTGACCTTGTCACCAAAAAACCCAGAAATCAAATTTTTGAGCCATACTGCTTCCTTTCTAGCATCACTTGTTGCAATGTACTTAGCCTTTGTTGTACTCTATGCAATGGATCCCTACTTCCGTCTTGACCAAGAGATCATAGCGGATCCTAAACTGAAGCAGTATCTGGAAGTACTCTTCCGATCCACTAGGCTTCATGCCCAGTCATCATCTTCATACCCATGCAGAAATAAACCACCACTAGATGTATATCTCAGACCATAAGTAGTGGTCCCTCTGAGATATCTCAAGATGTGCCTTGCTACCACCCAGTGTCTCTGTCTCGGTTCAGTCATGAACTGACTCATTGCAATCACTGCATAGCATATATCTGGCCTAGTGTGGATCATGTGCATCAATGATCCAATCAACTGCCTATGCATGGTGGGATCCACCAAATCTGAACCTGTATCAGAATCATGCAACTTCCTCAAGTTGTTAATCATCAAAGTAGACATGGATTTGCAATCCATCGTACCAAACCTCTTTAGTACATCCACTGTGTATTTTCCTTGTGCCAGAAATATCTCGCCCTATCTTTTCCATACTTCCAATCCTAGGAAGTAATGCATCAAGACTAAGTCTTTCATCTCGAATTCTAAGGTTAGATCCCTCTTACACCAGGATATTAGCCCTTCATCTCCTGTTAGAAACAGATCATCAACATACATGATTAGTATAACAGGTTGGTTACCTCTTACCTTGAAGTATAGATTTGCATCAACATCACTTTTCTGAAAGCCCAAGATTTTAAGAAAGCCATCAATCCTGTCATACCAAAATTTGGAAGCCTGCTTAAGACCATACAAGGCCTTCCTTATCTTGCATACATGAGTTCCTTTGTTATGCAGTAAAAAACCGTCTGGTTGTTCCACAAAGACCTCTTGTTCAATATTTCCATTCAAGAATGTTGTTTTTACATCCATCTGATGTAGCTTCCAACCAAGAATGGGAGCTAAATAAATAATAGTTTGAATGGAGATATACCTGGCTACAAGGGAAAAACTCTCTTCGTAGTCAATTCCTTCTTTCTGAGTGAATCCTCTGGCTACAAATATTTCTTTGAGCTTTTCCACACTTCCATCAGCTGCATGTTTGATATTATAGATCCATTTGGAAGAAACCATTGATTTGTCTTTTGGCCTCAGCACAATGTCCCAAACATTGTTCTTTATAATAGACTTGTATTCCTCAAGCATGGCATCCTTCCATACTTGTAATTTATTTGCTTCTTCAAATGAATAAGGTTCGTCATCACTAATGTTGCTCATCAGTGCAACATAGCCTCCAAACCTATGAGGCCTCTTCCTTTCCCTGAAATTTCCTTTGGGAGAAAGTATCCTTTCTGCTTCCTGCAATATCTCTTTAATCCACCCTGGCTTCCTTTTGGCTGGAGGTTCTTCAAGAGTTATTTATAACACTTCAAAAGGTTCTAGGGGCTCATTACTTGGCCCTTCATGAGGTTCCTCCCTCTAATCATCCGACTCTTCATTTTCAGAAGAGGATGAAGCTGGCTGAACTGCTTCTGATTCCTGCTGAAGATATCTGGATTTCTAAAATACAACTTCCTCATGGAAAGTCACATCTTTGCTTACATCTATTTTCCTCTGACCTGGTACATAAATCCTGTAAGCCTTGGAGTTCTCACTGTACCCCACAAAAACCCCTTTCTTGCTTGAGGGTTCCATCTTTGTCCTCTTTTCCTTAGGGACATGAACACACACAGAACACCCTAATATCCTTAGATTCCCTACTCCAGGTTTGATCCCTGAGAATACCTCTTCAGGAGTATATTCCTTCAAGATAGCATGTGGACACCTGTTCTAAATATACATGGTCGTGGAGGTAGCTTCTTCCTGTAAATAATTTGGTAGATCCTGGTCAAACATCATTGCTTTCGTTGCCTCAGAATTGTCCTATTTTTCCTCTCAACAACTCCATTTTGTTGAGAGTTATATGGCACGATCAACTGTCTCTTGATTCCTGATGACTTGTAGAAATCCTCAAACTGGAGAGATTCAAACTCTCCTCCATTGTCTATTATAAGGATTCTGATGTGTTTCCCTGTCTACTTTTCAGTAAAAGCTTTATACTCTTTGAATTTATCAAATGTTTCAATTTTAGCTTTAACGAAATATATCCAACATTTTCTTGAGTAATCATCAATAAAAATGACATAATAAAAATAACCACTGAGTGAGGGAGATGGCATGGGACCACATACATCAGAATGAACCAGATCTAAGATGCCTTGAGCTATATTGTCACTACCGAGAAATGCTTTCTTTATATTTTTAGCTAGCATGCATCCCTTACAAATTTCTTTTTACTAAGAGAAATAGAGGGCATGCCACATACCATGCTCTGTAGATCTGGAAGATCTTTGTAATGAAGATGTCCAATTCTTCTGTTCCACAACTCCTTGGAGATAGTCGCATCATGAGCCAATGCCTGAATTGACTGTCCTGACACGACGTAAATTCCTCCACTGCGAGTTACAATGGGTTATGTTGTACTTAAGTGGCTACCTTTAGCCCATATTAGTCTTCCTTTCCTTGAATATCCCCCAATATCCCTTGTCCTCAAGGGTTGCAACTGATAGTAGATTCTTCTTGAGCCCTGGAACATATAATACTTCATAAACATGAAGTCTAGCCCCAGATTCCAATATGAAGGAGATAGAGCCTACTCCCTCTATCTTGTAACATTTTTGATCCCCAAGATCAACCTACTATGCAAATGATTTTGTCTTAAAATATGAGAGGAACTCCTTGTACCCTGTCATGTGCTTTGATGCACCACTGTCTACTAACCAAGTTTTCGGCCCCATGAAAACTGAAATGGATAAGGCAGAAACCAAGTAATATTATTTTCTATTTTCTTTATCATTATCATTAGAAGGAATTTTCTGTTTTCTTTTGGATTCAACCTCCTCAGCAGTTGAGGCATGATGTTTCCCTTTCCTTGGATATTTATTTCTAAACCAATAGTCTTTAGCAAAATGACCCAACTTATTACAACTAAAGAATTTAATCTTAGATGTATCAATATTCTTTCCTTTGAATGTACCTTTGGTGTTTGGCTTCCTCTGAGATCCTTTCTGGAAAGTGCCTTTCTTCTTTCCCTTGAGTCTTGATGATAAATTTGAGTTCTCTTCTTTCGTTGGCTCGCTCATGGTAGTTTTGCAACTCTCCTCCTGGATGCAATCATGCCATAACCTCTCAAATGTGGGTTGAATCTCTCTCCCACTTACACTAGATAAGAAGGTCTCCCATGAAGAAGGAAGACCGTCAAAAATGGCATGCACTAAATCATCAACGTCCACTATCACCCCTGTGACCAAAAGTTGATCTCTGAACTGGGCTATCCTTAAACAGAAAGACTCCACTGATTCACCTTTCTACATATTCAAATACTTAAGTTTGTGCTTAAGTTTCCTCTTCTTACTTGGAGCCTGTTTCTCATACAAATTAACCAAGGTATCCATATAGTCCTTAGCAGTCATTAACGAATTCATTGCAAGCATTATATTGTCTTTGACTGAGTCAAAGATGATTCACTTGGCCTTTGCTTGACTCTTCCTGAAGGCTGCTCTTCATGCATTATTAGTGGGTTCCTCCACCAATGTGGTCACATACTTTTCAAGAGCATGCTCCTGCAAAATATTTGTGATCTGGAGGTTCCACACATTGAAGTTGGTAGCTCCTTCGAGCCTATCCTTGACCATGACTAAAATGGAGGATGCCATGGACCTCACACTGGAAACTTAATCAAAATTTCTTGGATCTGTGTGTACCTATTGCTGCATTTCAACACGCATAACACACCCTAAGCTATGATACCATGTTAAATTATGAGTTTGATTTCTTATGCGGATGAATTCTTTTATTTTCTTCAACACTTGGATTCTGGCTTAATACACTTCAAAAATACCAAAACATAACCGAATAGCAATAAATCTGTAGATAAGTAAGCATGCACATCAACAACACATATACCCTGGGGAAACCCTATATAGGGAGAAAAACCCTAGCAAAGGATATTCCTTTATTGCATTAATAATGTAATATCACTTACAAATATCCACCATGAATGTTTTTCTCTTAAAGAGATTTCCAATATGACTCTGACCTGACAAAGACCTAAGAGACATTGTTGAAATACACCTTTGATATGTGGCCAGTATTGCTGATATACATAACTGATATGCTTCTTTGGTATGTTGCCTCTTTATCACTGATATGCGCCTCTATTGCTGCACCCTTAACCTACATATCAAAATTGTGTTGAAGAGAGGGGTTGAAATCTGCTTATATAGGCTGAAGACGAGAAGAGGAGAGGCTCGAAATAGTAACTCGTTTGCATGCTTTAATCATAACTCAACTTCATGCTTTAGTTTGAACTTAGAACTATACTTGAGACTAGTATACTTTAGTTCGAAAAAAGAACTAGACTTGAGACTTCAGTTACAAATCAGCATTACACTTTAGTTCGAAAATAGAGCTAGACTTGAGACTGGTACATACTTTAGTTCAAAAATAGAACTAGACTTGAGACTTCAGTTACAACTTAGCATTGCACTTTAGTTCAAAAATAGATCTACACTTGAGACTTCAGTTACAACTCAACATTAAACTTTATTCGAAAATAGAACTAGACTTGAGACTTCAGTTACAACTCAGCATTACACTTTAGTTCAAAAATAGAACTAGAGTTGAGACTTCAGTTACAACTCAACATTACACTTTAGTTCAAAAATAGAACTAGACTTGAGACTTCAGTTATAACTCAGTATTACACTTTAGTTCGAAAATAGAACTAGACTTGAGACTTCAGTTACAACTCGACTCTTGACAACGCAATTCAAAATTCTCTTCATGGTGGATAACGTTATAAGTGCCAATGCACTAGATCGATATATTTATATCATTTGCAATATTAGGAATATCATTTTTTCTAGCTCATAGGAGTTTTATATTCAACCAAACTTTTGCTATATGCCTTGAATTTTTCTCATGGCTCACAAGGTTTGACTAGGCTCAAAGAGGTTGTACGTTCCCCTTGACTTTTACACTAGTCTGTCTATCCTCATAGAGGTTTTACGTTCCTCCTGACTTTTGCACTAGACTGTCTATGCCCACATAGGTTGTACATTCCCCCTGAATTTTTCATTAGACTCACATAGAATCTCGTTCGTCCTAACTTTTGGTTTGACTCACAGAGGTTGTACGTCCCCCTGACTTTTGTCAATACCTCACAAGACTGGTTGATTCTCCAAATCTCCCTGGCTAGCCTCGGGGTGGCCCATATGGCCTCTCATTGGAGAATGATTGTCAATGCTGCCAAATTTAACAATAGAGACGCATCACCCCCAAAAACAGGAGTGGTGTTGGTCGAACATTGCATCGACATGACCATTGGTTGAACAGGATGTGAGACAACATGGTCAAGAGATGCATCACCCCCAAAAATAAGATTGGTGTAAGCCAAATATTGCATCGACACAACCATTGTATCAACCAAAGAAGGATTATAATGTTGGGAAACCAAAGACAACTCAAAACCTGAAGGGCTATCAGATAAGGACTGCGCTTCTTTTACCACGACAGTAGTAGGGAATAGATGAGTTATATGATATCCTTTGCAAAGTATACAAAGGAACTTGGGCTTATGTCCTATACGTCTAAGCTTCTCAATCGTATGAATTCCCCCAGCATGACTTGCAGTGGCTGGTGACATGCTCTCAACATGATTTGCAGATGTTAGTATCTTGTCTTCAACATGACTCGCAGAGGTTGGTGATGAATGTCCAACATGAATAGCAGAGGTTGGTGATGAATGTGTAGTATGACTAGCAGTGACTAGATTTTTTCTTCCAGCATGACATGTAGAGGTTGGTTGTTGGTATTCAATATGACTTGCAGAGGTTGTTGACCTATCTCCAACATGACTAACATAGGTTGGTGATATAATTCCAGTATGACTCACAATGACTGGACTTGTGTTTCCATCATGACTTGCAGTGGCTGGTTGCGGTATCTGAGACCAAGCATCCAAAAAAGACTGATTTTGAGAGATTGTGGGCCAGGAAGGGTTCTAATATACACCATGGCCCTATTCGACAAAATGGTATCCTCCTCCAAATTGATTCATAAATGGTTGTAAGGGAATTATCTCCGAGGAAGTCTCTTGCGAAGAGAAATTGACATAACAAGGGTTACTCAAGTGAGGATATATGTTGCCCCCGGATGAAGGAACTTCGTGAAGGGGGTTTCCCATACTATAAAAATGACTCCCTGGGATGAAACATGAGAGGAAAAAAGGAGGTTCACCATGAGAAAATCATTCGTAGGAATCGTCATAGCGGAAGAAGGATATATGGACAGGATGTAATAAGTAGAAGGACCTCTCATTTGAGCACTCGATCCTGGAAAAGAGAAGCTAGGATTGGGTCAATAGGACGCAGGATTCGAATCTCCTATCATAAGATTTGGCTGAGGGATATGACTCCCACCAAACGAAAAGGGATAATAAGGAGGCATCGTGTTGATTAATTGGGTTGGTTTTCATTGTTGATCCAAGTTTGTTTGATGGATAATGGTATGAGTTTTGACATATTTGAAGGTAAGACTATTCTAGATGGATAGTACATGTCATGCCATTTATGGTGGTATGTGGAATGTCACATAACTCCTCACGTTTAGAGAGTTATGGCCTTGTGAATTTGGAGAACCCTCATGAGTCATCTAGAAGCCCCAAAAGGGAAAAGTAGTCAAAGTGCTTGCAAAGAAGAAATTATTTAGATAATAAAGTGAAGTGATGAGTGTACTATAAGTCAAAGTGGATACAAAATAAATTATTTAAATAATAAGGTTAATGGATAAATTACTAAGTGGACAAGTGGTTAGAACTGGGTTATCCCTAAAATAAGGAAAGTGGGTTAATATGGTTAGAAGGTAACCCCTTGAGGAAGCTACATGAAAGTATAAATAAGAGGAAAGGATCTCTCAATTAATTACACTTTAGAATATTGAATATTTAAAAGTGACTGTGGTAACCAAAGGATATCTAAGGCAAATTTCAGAGGGAAGGTGAAGTAAAGAAGGTAAAAATTCAAGGGAGGATAAATTCTTTTGATGATGCTTTCTAATGTATGTTATTTACAGGTCATCTCACCATTTTCGCAATAAATGTTTTTCTAAAATGATTCAGACTGCAAAATATAGAGGTCATTGAGGAAACATATCCAAGTAGTTGTGATAAAAATTTCATCTTGTGTGTCGTTGAATTTTTGTAGTTACACATTGTGGAAAATAGGGTTTGTGGCTAGTCCTGAAACTACTCTAAAACAGGTGTTTCGGGTAAAAACGTCATAACTTCTTCATAACAGATCCAAATTAAGTAAGACCAAATGTATTGGTTAGAGTACAGTCTGTAGTATGTGGTGTACCATTTTCAAATATATACATCAAATATTCTGTGAGGGGAATTCTCTACAAGTTCTATCTATAGAATAAGCCAGAATTCAACAAGGTATGCCATTGTTTCTATAACTCCTTTTCTGAGAGGTTCCAAGTGGTGAAATATGGAGGAATTCCATAAAAGTCATTGAAGAACATATTGTACCATTTTTCGATCTTTATTCATTACAGGTATATAGTTATGATTATTGCAAGTTAGGGTTGTTGACTAATCCAAAATTAGTCATGTGAGACTAAAGTAAAGTTTGATGAAAATGTTAGTCTCTTGTTGTTAAAGTTAAGGAAGGTTTTCATGTATGTGATAATATACACTAGGTTTGTTACAGAGTTACAAATCAGATTTGTATAATGAAATTGATGAGGACTTTTGGTTGAGGTACATGTTGGGTACATGGTTCAGACAAGTAGTAGATGAGTTGGCACATACATGAGGTGTATAGTTGATGATGTTGGTACATCTTGATGAGTCATAGTTGATGAGTAGTTGATGCATGATTGGTAAATACTTGGTAGATGGTTGGAGGAACTTGTTAGTAGTATTTTTAACACATGGTTTATGGATGATGTAACATACTTGTCTTGTTATATTATTATAAACACATATTGATCTTGGTGATGATTATGAGTTGTTGTGTTATGCTTGGTTGATGCACATCTTGATGATATTGTTCATATGGTTCAGAGTTATCTTGGTGATTGATCTTGGTGAGTAGATCTTCTTTGGTTGATAAGATTGATGAGACATGTTGTTGTGATAGGTTGTTTGGACATGTTATTGTGACAACTTATTTGTACAGGTTTGGTGCATGGTTGATGCATTTTTTTACGATATAGGTTGAGGTACAGTTTGATGTATGGTACATGCTGGCATAGGTTATTGGTAAAGGTTGTTACAGTTTGTTTGGTGAAGGTTGATCGGTACAGGTTTACATCAATATATCTCACAGTGATAATGTGAAAATGGTTCCATCATTCTACTTCTACGTCAGGGAGGTTGGACGGGCCAAGGATAGGTGGTTGTAGCCACCTTCCGGTTGTATCCAAAGAACATAGGGGGTTGTAGCCTCCTTATGGTCGTAGCCAGATAATTGGGGAGTTGGAGCTTCCCTCGGGCTGTATCTTGAAAAAATAAGGGGTTGGAGATTCCCTCAGGCTGTATCTTGAGAAACTAAGGGGTTGAAGCCTCCTTCAAGTTGAAGTTGGAAAACAAAGGAAGTTGGAGCTTCCAATGAATGTGATTCTTAAAGAAATATAAGAAAAATAATTATGTGGTTTTCTCCCACTTTGGGTTTCCACGTAAAAACATTGGTGTATTGTGTATGTGTATGATTGATCATTTATTCATTGTTTATTTACTCTACAACTATTGGATGATAATTCTACATTGATATAATAATTGAATTTTATGGTTAAAAAGGATTAAATTGCTCTATCAATGATTCACCCCCCCCCCCNTCAGTAATCCAACACATCATGCCTCTAGACCCAAAACTAGGATTCACATAAGACAACAAGACATAGGATGGAAAGTTTGAAGACATGTCTGGCATACCAAAATAAAAAGGATTAGATGCCCAAGGTATTTGTTGAGTATCATGATTCATCATACCACTCGGAAATACAAAAGAATTTTTCCCCATGGAATGAGCAAAGACCATGGGTTGGGTAACGCTGACTGAGGGATTCATGGGGGCTCCACTAACCATAGCAATGGAAACTTATGACACAGTACAAAATCCTAAGGCCAACTAATAATCAGAGAGCACACCAAAGTAAAGAAAAAAAGCCAATGTACACAAACATGATATAATGGCTGAAAAGGGGCCTCCCTCACTATGGTAGATATGTCTCACCCAAGAGGGGCCTAAGACTCCCTTCAAAATATTGGAGGTATCAAAATCAGTTATAAGGGCCCTAGTGGGCTTAACAACGCAGTCAGTCAGATCCCCCCCGTGGAGGTAATCCTCCATAAAGGTTGTGTGATGTATGACCCTTATCTGACTCAGGGCACCTGTAGAATAACACCTGCAAGTAAATTATGTGGCTACCTATGTCAAGAAAGTAGAGTTACCACAATATAACCAATGTGCACGCGAACAATCGTAAGTATGGTCCACCATATGGGTAGGGTAACAAAGCCCGAAATCTTGAAAGCACCGCCTCTCTTGGAGGTAAAGGTACTAGCAAGACCCCCAAATACAAATAGAACCCCAGAAATATCTATGATGCTAAGAAGGTATTAGAGGGATATCTCTGCAACCAACTTCACACGACCTCGTGCTTAGCTTTGGTGTGAGCATAGCCTCCTGACATCACTGATTACACAATGGGTTTCACCACTCCCTGGTCAGACACATATGCTTAGTTTAATATCCTTGGAGAAGTCTTCTCACAAAATCCTATTCCAAGGCCATAGGTCCTACACTTGTTTGTGTACCCTAAAAATAAATCGTTTCTAATCAATTTTAGTTAATCAATGTTACTTTTAATGGATTTTGCTTACTCAAGAGGCGTGTTCGTGAAACTAATGGTATTATGACTCAGCATATAAAAAAAGTGAATATAAAAAACATTGTTAAGTCCTAATCTTAAATTATCAAGAGATGTAAGCTTCAAAATGCAACTTTCAATGTAATTTCTACAATTTTAATGAAATGTAATCCTTCCACATGTGTTAAAATTAATACTAAGTAATCAAAAGAGAAAATGCCATAATGAAAAAGGAGAATTTTTTTTTTGTATTTTCGATATAAAGAAAATAAAATGCAAGGACTAAATAGTAACTTCACATATAGACCTTACTGCAAGAAAAAAGAGACAATCCAAGAAGGATACCAAGAAGCAAACACTCGAACCAATGTGCAAGGACAACCAATGAAAAAGATGATAAGAAAGAATACCACCCAAAAATTAAACAATAAGAAGTTTTTCTATCACTCAGTAAGCACTTAACATTTAGGAAAAAGACCCAAGAAGAATCAACAACCAACCAAACTCACCTAGAAAACACCAAACTCATCCAGTTTTTGAAAGTTTTTGGAGCACAAAATCAATATTTCGGGTCTGGAAAGCAATTTTTACAGAGAGAAGGGTTTCCAAAATTTGAAGAAATATAACCATCATTTTCAAGAATTGAGAAGACTCAAATCTAAGAAAAATTTCTTAGGAACTAGAGGTGATTCTTTTAAACTAAAGTGTTTGTGTTTAAATTCCAAAAATACAAAAAGAGAAGTATTTTAAAAAATGTTTGTGAGATTTGAACCACATCAAGTTACCTTGGTAGGATTTCATGAAGAATGTGAATAAATCTTGAGGGAAGGTTGGCTTGATTTCTTTGGCAAATTTAAGGGTCATAATCTAGAAGTAACCAGGGCATTTTCCCACAGTTTTGATGGAGAATGTGCCCAAGTAGGAAACCTCATAATGCATGTCTCTGAGAATTTATTGTCTGAAGTCATTGGGTACCACAAACATGAGAGAAGTGGTTTAATAACAATTCTATAAAAGAAAATTCTTGGCTTCCATACATGTTGAGAAATAGGAGGAGGTTTAATTGGACTTCTAGAGTTTCTAGAACCTAGCTCAAAGATGCTTGGAAGGATTTAGCATTTCTTATTCAGAAGTTTGTCATATGTGAAGGCGGATTTAGCTTAATCTGTCTCGATCACATTAGGTTACTAATTCATTTAAAGAATGAGTATCCTTTAAATGTGCCATACTATTTGTTGAACAACGTTACTAAAATGGATAATGCAATTCAAAGATAAAGCAAGAATGTTGAGAGGTCCCTTTATCAACACGACCTCATTAAATTGGTTGTGAAACATGAGATTTCAAGGCAGGGCATAGGATGGTCGGATTTATTAGCAAGTAATGGTTTTGAAAATATAGATGAAGCGACAAAATATACTATGGAACATGCATATAGAAACATTTCTCTAGAAATAGCTCGGAAGCAAAAAATATTTGAAAAACCAAAGCAAGGAAACAAACATGTGAAACAAACGAAATAAATAAAGCAAGTAAAGACACAAAAGAATCCATAGTGTCATTAAAGATGACAAGAGTAATGAAAAGTAAATTTGAGAAGGACAAAGAGAAAAGGGAACAATGACAACCAGGATTTGATAAGATTGCAAAGAATCCTAGAACCATATTTCTAAGGAAAGCTACACCTAATCTAGATCAGAGTCAACAAGAATTCTATGAATATATAGAAAGGCTAGAGAAAGAAGAAGGTAAACCATCATCAATTAACAAAGTATCTTCCATTATGGACAATGTTAAAGGAACATTAAAAGAAGCAAATCTAGAGGATCAATTGCCACTCTCTACCTTGATGGAAAAATCAAAATTGAAGAAAAAGAAGAAAGAGGTAAAGAAACTCAAAGTTTAAATAAGGAGATTGGAAATTCTAGATAGTTATATCAAAGATGAAAATGAGATACTAAATAAGAATATTGCAATGATTTTCAAAGAGAATGACCAACTAAAAGAAAAATTGAAGAAGCTCAAGGAGGAAAATACAAAAATCACTCAGGGAAAGGCTCAAGAGATAGGGCAATTATCAAGAAGACACAAGTTGAGAAATACAGTAGAAGCACTCTTAAATCAAAAGGAAGGAAATTTTGAAATTTTGATTTTTCATAAGGGACATGCAAAAGTTCAAGTCCGAGGGAGATGTTGGGTTGATATTTTTCATTAAAAAAAACCACCATGCACACCCCCTTTTTACCCATTTCCCTCCATTTTTGGCATTTATTGTACCCATTTCCACTTAGTCAAATATTAATAAAGGATTAAGAGGTGATTATTAGTTTATTTCATTTAACAAGCAAAAATATTGAATGTTTGAGTTTTTATAAGTCATTTACCAAAAAAATTATGTTCCAGTAATCCCTCCTAGGTTAGCATATTTGCAGGCTAGCTAAGAGATATCAGGGACAAGGGATTTGTTCCCCATGTTCATGGTATGGAATGTATCCACCCGAGTGCAAAAACATTTCCTCACACATGTCCGATCAAATGCATGGTGAACTCAACTACTCTGTAACAGTTTTTACAACAAAAAAATCAGGCAACGATCTTCAGATGAGATTTTTGGAATCGTGATGATGAATTTGAAAATTATGGGACATGGGTTTTGTGCAGAACATGCCCAATTAGGTGATGGTAGTGTTTATTTTCTAGAAAATGTGTGATTTTGGATATTTGTAGGTTTTTCAAAATATGTAAAACCCAAATTTCATGTGCGACCAATTTTCCATAGGGATTCAAATTTCCCTTGAAATCATGGAAGAAATCACTGACCTTGAGCTCGATCCAGTGTAGATAGGAGGTTGTTAAGATCTGTCATTACTCTAGAGAGTTTTTTTAGGGTTAGTAGTTACATTTCTATTCTATGAGTTTATTTGAATTCATCAATGCATATGTTTGTTTAAACATTCCTTACATTCTTTACCTCATAGTTAAACATAGTATTATTACAAGGAGCCACCTCTTGTTGGGTTATTTAAACTTAAAAATTATCATAGTATTATTGTAAAAAACTTTACACTTTACAATCAACATTTCCACCATTGAAAATTTGATAGCTACAAGTCAGTACTTGCGAAGGAAAATTCACTCTACAATCTGATTTTCAACCAAGGAGACTGTGATAATTAGATTGAAGGAATTTAGCATTGAGATATTTTCATATGATTTGATTTCATGAAGGTGTGGTAAATATTCTTTTTGTCATTAAAATTCACAGTCAACAGAGTCTTGTTACAAGGAATCCTCACTTGGTGAGGTAAAATACAATTTCTAACTTGTTTGTCTACCATTGAAGTTGTGGACCTTAGATTGAAAGAATCTAGATTATAATATTTTTATTTGATTTAAGTTAATGAATGTGTGATGAATATTCTTTCCCAATCATCAATATCCACAAGCAAAGAGAGTATCATTGTGTGAGTCATTTGAGGCATGATATCTCACAACTGAAGTTTCTACTTGATCCAGGTGGATCTCGGTGGCCATCCACCTTTTCCACTTCATCAACATTTCAAGCCTATGGTTTTGATAAACCATGATATTCACCCTTTTGATGGGGAATTGTTACAACAAATTTTTCCTCACCCCATGCAACTTGCTTGGATGGCCTTTCCATTTCCCTATAAAGACTTGAAGTCCCTTTTTTTACCTTCTAGAGCCAAAAAAACATAGTTTTCCACATATATGTGCCCTATCAGTTAGAAAACAAGCATATATGTAGGTTTCTCCACTACAACCCACGTACATTGGGTTTGGTGATGAAAAGTAAAAATTATGTCAGGTTTCCATGCCATGTCATGAGATCCATGATTCTTGACCTTCCACATACTGGAAATGCTTCGAATCGACCCTCCCGTTCCATTTGAAGGATATTAATTGAGCCATATCCAAGCCTTGGAAAGGAGAGAGAATTCAAATTTGAGAGAAAAGATACTTTGGAGAAATTTCACTGCATATTGAGTCTTCATCCCTTTATCCTTGAAAGTCTGAACTCATTTTTCAGCCCCCAAGCTCTCCCTTTTTTGTGATGGAGAACCTGATCATCTCCTTTATATGAGCTTACCTTTGGTGGAGGATTGAAGTCATGGAGGCCCAACTAGAGGGACTTAGTTTCTCGGTTCTGAGGCCCAACATAAGTTTGTTACCTATATACTTCTGGTGATTATTTTAATAGAAATACTCTTTTCTCATCTAATTAATATCTTGCAAATATTTGAATTATTATTCCATGGGAATATTTGTCATGTATTTTAATGTATTATGATAATTTATATGCTAACATTATATATTATCACCATATTCTTGCGTATCTTGGTTGTTGAGGACAAGCTGTAGGTATAAATCTTTGAGTGTGTACTCAACGATGGTCTACATCGAACATTTGGGCGAGGTAGGCTCTTAGCCTTGTCTTGTTAGTATTTCATTTATATAGCATACTTGGGATTAGATATTATTTATGTGTGTCATTCCGTCTGTTGTGGCTTACCCCATGCCATAGAGATAATTTCCTCATAATAGAATTGGCAACCATATTGGGGAATTGATCTTTTGTTTTGGGGTTTGGAGTGTTTTTCTCCTTGACTTTCTCTCTATTAGCCTAAGTTTCCTTGTCGCCTAATTGCTTGACAACCTATTTTTACTTTGTATATGAGTTTCTTGGCTTAATCCTTTCCCTTGCAGTGTTTTACTATATATACATGGTTTTTCCCATGACAGACGCGTACATATGCAAGTTGTCCTTCTGTGGGGTGCGTACATACACGAGTTTTGCTCAAACAGTCGCGGACATAACCTCTTTAGGTTTGTATTGTTGATATGAAATTACATATGTTCTCTACTTAATTGCACCTTTAAACTCTGGTTTTTGTGTGCCCCTGTCGATTTTAGATCATATATCTATGAAAGAAGAATTTTTGTCTCTATAATTATCACTTCCAGACTTGAATTTTGTCTTCTTTTGTGAAAATTTGTGTCTCAATATGATCTGGGCGGATCTCCACACATGGAATGAATTTTACTTTGTTCACCAAGTTGATTTGGAATTGGTGACGAAGTGGTGAAAGGGTGAACTTATGCGTTTATGAGTTATTTTCTCATGCATTTTATTAATGCTTTGTGAGAAAAAGGTCTCATGCATTTATTTTATGCTTTTATGAGATGCTCACACATTTAACTATGCTTTATGAGCTTTTGGGAAAAAACTCATACATTATTATTCACTTTTGATGTAAAATAATCAATACTTGCGAGGGAAATTAGACTCACGTATTTATCATTAAATTATAATTTTGGAAATTGGTTTTTATGTGAGAAACCACCTCACACCAATTTGCCATTATTCTCAATTATAGGTTGAGAGAATAAGGGCTTGGTTGAAGAGTCTTTGGGTGGTTAAGAGACTTTTCCCATTTTTGAGCTTGAGATAGTTTGAGATCCTACATTCATGGATCTTGTTTTTCATCTTTTGTAATTATATCCTATTATTGTGGATCTAGGAATTATTTCTCTTTTTTAAGAGTGAGTGAGGAAAACTATATAATTCCTTATGTGAGACATATTCATGGAGAAGAGGAGGGTAATGAAGAATTAATAAGTGGAGTTAGAGAGTCATAGTGTTACTACTCCTAAGTATTGAGAGACTTATTCATGTAAGGAAGTATCCTTCTTGATGTATGGAGAGATATGAGTGTGAGTAGTCTTCTTGAATCCTCATTGAAGGATAAGGCATCTCTTATGTAATCACTTATAAGAAGGTCCCAACATCGTTTGAAGAAGGAATGAAAGCAATATGTATTCCAATTGAAGCGGGTCCGGAGATGTAGCCTAGGAGAGGCGAACTCCGTTACCATCATCGGTTGTCTCTCTCTTCTATTTTCATATGTTTATTCCATTTTGAGTTCATTTGTGTTATGTATTATTGTTTAAAAGCATGGTTAATAATGTACTCATATGCCCTTTAATCCTTGTGAAAATAATTCATCAAAAAACGATTCTCGATTGAAAATTTGTGTAGAGTAAGTACTCACCCATTTTCAGATCAAGTTGTATCAGAGCAAGTTGACTTCTTTGCGGGATCAGAAAAGGAGCGAAGAGAGGAGAAAAACTTCAATAATTAGAAGAGATAAATCACAACATTCAAGCTGAAAACACAGAGTTGAGGAGACTTTTGAAGGTTGCAGAAGAAGAGAAGCAAGAGCTTCATGGAGAAGTCATCAATGGAATTATTGAATAATTACAGCTCGAATTGAAAATCAAGGATGATCTCTTGGCTAAGTTGTAGCATGGTGAACGAATGGTGAACAAATAGCCTTCTATCGTGGATGCACAAATTCAAATCGAGGTATATGATGTTTCTTCATGTTCAATTTCTTCTCAGTATGAAACTAACGTGGGCATGAAGCTCCTCACAAAGATGGGATACAGAGGAGGTGGACTTGGAATTCATGGCCAAGAAGTCACTCAGCCATTAGAGGTGGTACAAAGACCACAATTTGTAGGTTTGGGATACAGTCAAGAGGATATTGGAGAATTCTCAAAGTCCATTGACGTAAGAGCCACTCAAAAAACCATTTATACATCATTGGATTCCAAGAGAGGAGTCAAATCATCTAATCTTAGTCCTCATCAGATCTACAACAAGGATAATCCTCGAAGGTATAAGGGTCATGTTCAGTCAAATTATTTATTTTATTTTAAGAAGCATGATTCTTGCAATATTCATTTTTGCATTACATATTCTAACCATGATGTAGACAAGTATCAAAAAAAAAAACTTGGGTAAAGAAGACGATCACGTCCACAAGTGCAACAAAGCAGAAGGAACCTCTTTCACGTCCTCGTGACAACGAGGTTTTGTTGAATGGATTTTTTTTTTTTATTGTAGCCATTGTAATCTAAGTGGACATTGGGAGAAGAAATCTTGGAAGGTCCACCCACACTTACGTTGTAATTCAAGGAAGAAACCCACTCCAACACTCACCAAGAAAGAGGCTATGAAAGAGCTTGTGATCGATGTCCCAACACCGATCTCTGATGAAATTCAGTTGCAGAAGGAAGGCACCTTCGATTGTTTGGGTAAGAAATGGTTGGAATTTTTTCAAAATTGAAATATTTCCATTAGCATGTTTGGTAAGTAGTAAGTACCTCCAAATAATTTTTCTAGTTTCAATTATTGAAAAACAAGTGGAATAAATTTGATGCAAGAGCAGCTACGAAAATAAAATACATTTCGTTGAAGGCCAACATCAGGGACCCTGCGTTTGTTGTAGAATCCAATAGAATTATTTGTTTCATGGACATCGAGCGTGTGTTGAATCAGGGGAGAAATCCAAGCGTACTATTATCAAATCAGAGTTTCAAGTCTCATAACTCCAACGAGACCAATTGCGAGTGTTAAAAAACACAAAAAGGGTCCACCACCGGGAAGGAAATATG
The DNA here is from genome assembly GCA_009831015.1 of Picea engelmannii. Taxonomy (NCBI): domain Eukaryota; kingdom Viridiplantae; phylum Streptophyta; class Pinopsida; order Pinales; family Pinaceae; genus Picea; species Picea engelmannii. Next base: position 39,421 of record ML838561.1, read on the forward strand.
CTATTCATCTGGAGACATTAGGTACACTGGAGAATTCATCAATTTCTGCAAGAAAAGATGATGATGGGAGGAAACGACTACCACCTTCAGCGCCCCCAGTGAATTCTCTGCATATACATTGGCACAATATATCGTTTATGCTCAGTGTATCATCTCTGCTAAACTTACGCACCAGCTCAGACAGTGAGTAATCGCAGCAAGCAACAAGTTATCAGATCGAGAATCTCGTCAATCTTCTCCAGAAATCTATTGTGATTTAGATCGTATGATGCCTCGATCATCTCCCAACGTGTTGCCAATATCGAGAAAACAATGAATATTGATGGGATTTTACAATGATCTATGCACATTTCATAATATTGATGGGATTTTACAATGATCTATTGATGGGATTGAATATTGGGAGTTTTGTTCATATACCATAGTTTTAAATGCTTGACAACCAAACTATTGTAAAATCAAATCCTTCCATACTATTTACTATTGGCCAAGTGGTGCATCTGATATATATTGCACATTTTGAAGTGAGGTTTTTGGAACCATGGTGTCTTCCACTAAGTGCTTATACTTTGTGTTTTGACTGGGCCATGTGCATTGTTTATAGTGAGATTTGGAGACCATAGAGTCTACCATTTATGTAACACTGATGAAGCTTTGTAAAGGGTTTTTTTTAGCCATTTTAATGTGAGGAAGAGAATGAGAGTTGTTTTATTTTGCGCCTAAGCCTTAATTGGCTTCTTTGTATCATCATTGTAATCAGTTGAATGAGGCGATTTTCCTGAGCCATTTTGGCATTCCTTGTAAACTTGACCAATGAGTATAATTATAAAATCCTCGAAAGTGAGACACTCAAAAGGTTGTAATACAGGTATCATCGTCTATAGGTTGCAAATTTATGCATATGTGGACTTCGACATTTCAACTTCGAAGAAAAGAGGTGAAGGAAATAGGGGTGTGCCTTTTTCCAGACATTTGCTTTGAAGCAGTTGCAAGTGTTGGCTTTGCATTCTGATTTTGAAGTACATGGGTGAAGGAGTCTTGAAGGAATGTTCTTTTTTAATACATTTGCATACAGATAAAGTTGATACTTTTGGAGACCAAAAGGTTCTTTTGTGGGGAGGCATGATCTGGGTGGATCTCCACACATGGAAGGAACTTTACTTTGTTCACCAAGTTGATTTGGAATTGGTGACGAAGTGGTGAAATGGTGAACTTATGCGTTTATGAGTTATTTTCTCATGCATTTTATTAATGCTTTGTGAGAAAAATGTCTCATTCATTTATTTTATTCTTTTATGAGATGCTCATGCATTTAATTATGCTTTATGAGATTTTGAGAAAAAACTCATACATTATTATTCACTTTTGATGTAAAATAATTAATACTTGTGAGGGAAATTAGACTCACCTATTTATCATTAAATTATAATTTTGGAAATTGGTTTTTATGGGAGAAACCACCTCGCACCAATTTTCCATTATTCTCAATTATAGGTTGAAAGAATCAAGGGCTTGGTTGAAGAGTCTTTGGGTGGTTTTGAGACTTTTCTCATTTTTTATCTTCAGATAGTTTGAGATCCTACATTCATGGATCTAGTTTTTTCTCTTTTGTAATTAGATCCTATTATTGTGGATCTAGGAATTATTTCCCTTTTTTAAGAGTGAGTGAGGAAAACTATATAATTCCTTAAGTGAGCCATATTCATGGAGAAGAGGAGAGTAATGAAGAATTAATAAGTGGAGTTAGAGAGCCATAGTGCTACTACTCCTAAATATTGAGAGACTTATTCATGTAAGGAAGTATCATTCTTGGTGTATGGAGAGATATGAGTGTGAGTAGTCTTATGAATCCTCATTGAAGGAGAAGGCATATCTTATGTAATCACTTATAAGAAGGTCCCAACATATTTTTAAGAAGGAATGAAAGCGATTTGTATTCCAATTGAAGCGCGTCCAAAGACATAGCCCAGGAGGGGCGAACTTTGTTACCAACATTGGTTGTCTCTCTCTTGTCTTTGCATATGCTTATTCCATTTTGAGTTCATGTGTGTTATGTATAATTATTTAAAAGCATGGTTAATAATGGACTCATATGCCCTTTAATCCTTATGCAAATAATTCGTCAAAAAATGATTCTCAATTGAAAACTTGTGTAGAGTAAGTACTCACCTGCTTTCAGATCACAGTACGTGGCTTTGTCTTCAAATTTATGTTCCTCGATACCTAGAAAAATATTTCTTTGAAACCCATTCAAAATGTCTTCAACACACGATGCAAATGAGGTGTAATTGTCTTATTATTGAATTTGTTTTGTTCTTGTAAAGGGAAGAATGTAGAGTCATATATTCATTGAGTTGTAATATGGTTAATTTTTTTTTAATCGGTGCATTATAAGGTACAAATTGTGGAATTTAAATATATGGGAAGATATGTAAAAGAATTGGTATATGATAGGATATGGGAATAGAAGGATGGGTAGAAGTCATGTTTCCCTTCGTTAGCTTGGTCATCAACACTTCTTTGTATGTCCTTCTTCATCATGCCATGCCGATATTTTACTATTTTCTAATTGGACTCTTGAATACACAAAGGATCTCATGACAGCCATAGTATAAATTCATCATTCTAAGGTTCAACTATCTGCTCTAAATCACATGTTGTTCATGGATTGTCGGTCTCATCTAGGCCTTCTTTTTTATGTTTCTCATGGAAGTTTGGCTCTTCGATCACTTCCCAGGATGTAGATATATTCTTGACTTCTCTAATTGTAAGATATGTTTAAACACACATATGCATTGATGAATTCAAATAATAAAATCCTAATCTAGATTTCAATATATCCAATCAAATGACCATTGTGATTTCTTATTGGTTGCTAAATAGGATATAGTGTTTCCACAAGACTCAATGGTATGAGGAAGCTTGTAGAAATACTATGAGAAACCCCTTTTAAAGTTGCCAATGAAGGATAGGATTGATTGTGATTTCTATAACAGCAAGATAAAATCCTCAAATGAAATCCAACCAATACAAAATTTATATAAATTTGATCTAAAGTTCCTTAAATAAAATAGCAATTATAAAGAAAGGAAATGTTGCAAATTAAAGAAATTGCAAAGAAATAAAACTCACACACTACTGTACAATGTTGCCACATGAAAAAAACATGGGGGCCCTCTAAGTTGGTTATGAACAGATGAAGAAGACTAAATAAAGGAAGTCAAAATATTTGCATTAAGCATAAAATTAGTTACATAGTGAATTCATAAGTTTTCAAATTCGACCTCCATCCAAAAGCCTCATAGTTTAACATATTTATACAGAATGAAATGTAACTACTAAGCCTAAAAACCCTCTCTGGAGTAATCACGGATCTTAACAACCTCCTATCTATGCTAGATAAAGCTCATGGAGAGAAATTTCTTCATGATTTGATGGGCAGTTTGAATCCCTATGAAAAACCAATCGCACATAAAATTTGGGTTTTACATATTTAGAAAAACCTCCAAATATCCCAAATCACACCTTTGTTGGAAACTCACCTTAAGTGCCGCCTAATTGGGCATGTTATTCACAAAACCCATGTCCCATAATTTTCAAATTCATCTTCATGTGTCATAAAATCTCATTTGAAGATCGCTTCCTGATTTTTTTGTTGTAAAAATTGTTGTAGAGTGGTTGAGTTGACCATCTATTGACCAGGCATGTGTGAGGAATTTTTTGTTCACCTGGGAGGATACATTACATACCGTGAACATGGGGAACAAAACCCTTGTCCCCAATTTCGCCCAGCTAGCCTACAAATATGCTAACCTGGGAGTGATTACTGGAACATTTGTTTTTGGTAAATGACTGATAAAAACTCAAAAATCAATATTTTTGCTTGTTAAATGAAAAATACAAAAAAACTAATAATTACATTTTAATCATTTATTATTATTTCACTAAGTGGAAATGGGTACAAAAATGCCAAAAATGGAAGAAAAAATGGGTAAAAAGGGGGTGTGCATGGTGGTTTGTTTTATAAAAAAATATGAACCCAACATCTCCCGTGGACTTGAACTTTTGCACGTCCCTTATGCAAATTTCAAAATTTCCTTTCATTTGGTTTCAGAGTGCTTCTATTTTCTTTCTCAACCTGTGTCTTCTTAATGACTTCCCTATTTCTTGAGCCTTTCCCTGAGTGATTTTTGCATTTTCCTCCTTGACCTTGTTCAGTTTTTCTTCTAGTTGCTCATTCTCTTTAACAATCATTGTAGTATTCTTCTTGAGTATCTCATTTTCATCTTTGTTGTAACTATCTATAATTTCCAATCTCCTTATTTCAACTTTGATTTTCTTTACCTCTTTCTTCTTTTCTTCAATTTTGATTTTTTCATCAAGGTAGAGAGTGGCAAATGATCCTTTGGATTTGTTGTTTGTAACGTTCCTTTGACACTATCCATAGTGGAAGGTACTTTTTTAATTGATGATGGTTGCCTTTTTTCTTTCTCTAGGATTTCTATATATTCATAGAATTCTTGTTGACTTTGATCTCGCTCAGGTGTAGGTTTCCTTTGAAATTTGGTTCTAGGCTTCTTTGCAATCTTATCAAATCCTGGTTCTCTTTATTCCCTTTTCTCGTTGTCCTTATCAAGTTTCCTTTTCATTACTCTTGTCATCTTTAATGACATTGTGGATTTGGTCATGTCTTTACTTTCTTTCTTTTTCTTCTTTTGTTTCACATGTTTGTTTCCTTGCTTCGGATTTTCAAATATTTCTTGTTT
>ML838562.1:0-12110 GCA_009831015.1 Picea engelmannii
GCATCGTCGCACCCTGCCTATGGAGCAGCCTGTGACAACCTTCCTTAATAGGGGTTTTGATAAGAGAAAGTTAGTCACTTTCCTCATGAAGAAAGGATCTTTTGGGAACATGTACACATGTTGTCAATGGATCACCAAGATGACCAAAATAATGTGTAACACCTAGCTTTCACAACCACCTTCCTAGGATTTGTATTCTCATATTAAAAAATGGCTTTACTTCAAGCCAACCACAATTTCCATCATATATATTTGGGCATGGCCATCCAAATGCTCTTAAAACTAGGTTTACCTTGGAAAGTTCCTCTGTACCTATTATGCTACGATATGAACATCTCATTCCACATGGATAGGACTTCAATTCTATGTTCAAATAGTTGAATGCCACCTTCCAAACCAATTGAGTAAACTAAAATTCAAAGAATGGATGTCTTTGAGTCTCTTATTATTATTTACATAAGACACATCTTGAAGGAGCATGAATTCCCCATCTCTGGAGATTTTCAATAGTTAGCAACCTTCAATGAACTGTAATCCAACAAAATACATTGATTTTTGGCAACCCAACATTGTTTTGAATATATTTCCACATTCTGGCTCTAGGTGGATTGGGAAGATTCATCAATTGAGTTTGATAACAAACTTTAACCATATACTCCCAACCATTTGGCCCCCATTCTACGTAGTAAGTAGTATATTGATCAACTAGAGTGTATCCTTTTAGGAGAGTGAAAAAAGTTGATACTTGAGATGTAAGATGTCTTGGAGGATTGAGGGAAATCCAATGTTTCCATCTTTAATTTGATTAATCCCAAATTGAAATATCAAACAAAGATTTGATGCCTTTACTGTCCATCTACTCCTTTGGGCCAAATAAATGTTAATTTTTCCCAATTGGGGGATTACCCACAATATTATCCTTCCAGACACTAGTCAGTTTTCTTCTCCCTAAAACCCAACAAAGCTTTGATTTTATTAAAGCGGCCATTGCTTGACATAGAATCCAGATTTGTGATCCTTTTCAATTTCCAAGTGGTCTATCTAAACATATTTTCATGTTCCCTTAGAAGTATATTTTGAGAAGAACTTGTTTCTACCATTCATTTTTCCCATTTCTCATTCTCCATAATACTTTTTCTCCAATGGCCACTTCTATTAGTCTTGGGACTTCATGCCTAATCCTCCATTGTTTCTTGGAACTTGGGTAGTATTCCAATTAATTGAATGAAACTTTATTGTCTTTGTTTCCCCTCTTTGCCAGATAAATTTGCACATATCCTTTGCTATTTGATGCATTATTATTAAGGACGTTAACATTGCACCATGTTGGAATATTGGAAGGGCCGACATAAACAGTTCGATGAGAACACCTTTGCATACTACATTTAACCATTGAAATCCCCATTGTTTCATGTTACTTTTTATCTTACCCAAAGCATCTTGTTATATAACATATGCTGGATTACCTAGTCAAATTGACATGCTAAGATGTTTGAAAGATGTCCAAGAGGAAACATATAGAAATCAAAGGATTCTTGAAATCAATTGCAACTGATGAATGCTTATATTCCAACCATATATTTGTATTTTCACATAGTTTACTTTACCCTTTGAAGCATCAAGGAATAGATCTTCTTGAATCACTCAACAATAATTGTGGAAGCTCTTCCTAATAACAAAGTGTCATTTGTGAGCTACAAACGATTTATACCTCAAATTCCCCTATTGAAGGTGGCCCCATACATATTGCCTAAAATTCTAACAAATTCCAACTTTCTGCTCAGAGACATAGCCATGATTATGTACATCAAGGGAGATAAGGGACAACCTTGATTGAGTCCCATGCTTCCTCCAAAGAAATTATAGGGTCATCCATTAAATAGAGAGGTGATCCAAGGAGATCCAATGCATGCTTTAACCAGGAGGATGAATGAATCATTAAAGCCAAATTTCTTTAAAATAGTAAGAAGAAATGGGTGTCTTACTCGATCAAAGGCATTTTCCATATCCATTTTGATGATCATACCTTTTTCTCCATTTCGCCTACTGGAGTGGATAACCTCTTGAATCAATAGTATATTATCAATGATTTAATGCTTTTGCAAAATCCACTTTGATTATCAAATATAATCTTGGATAAGGGCTTCTTTAACCTATTGGACATTATTTTGGTCAAAATTTGTATAAGTCTTATCAGTATTATCAAAACCATTAGATCTCCAAGAACATGTCTGAAATATTAATCTAATCACTAAACAAGGATATATTAACTCTATTCTCCAAACTTCCAAAAGCAAAAGTAAGCATACTAGATTGAACCTCACATCTACAAAACATCCATCATCTAATAAAATAGATATTTAAACGGTCTCAAAATACAAAAAGAAATGAAATGATATTTTCATATGACAAAATAAGAAACTGAAATTAGACTATAGTAACTGAAAATGACAACCATTGATCTTGAAATTCCTCAAAACGAAGACTCCCTGCTTCCACCTACTGCCAATTCTTGGAGAGTCTATTGACCTTTGTGCTCAACTCTCTTAACACATGCGTAAAATAAATATACTAAAAAGAGGATCAAACACCTTTAATTGATTATCCAAAGGCCTTAGAAAAACATTTTGTATCTTAAGATCTCCCTTCATCCAATTTATGGTCAACAATGAGTCACTAAATACTTGTAACTTTGTCACACCTTTTTCTTAAGAAAGTTTAAGAAGACATCTCAGAGACATTAATTCAATTGTATTATTTGTACCATGAGATGGATTGTCTAGTCTACATGTGTGATTGTAGGATTGATTTCATATTGGTTTCATAAAGGTCATAGTTAAAAAGTCACGATTAGAAATTCAATAAATGGAGGGGTTATCCTTATATATGGCCCTAACTTGCAACTAGTAACCTATGTTAACATTAACATCGACATTGAAGAATACCATTTCAATATTTAAGGGGATTAAAATCTAGACAATATTCAATATCATTTGTCTTATTATAAAGCTAGATGTATGATCGATGATGTTAGACAATGTACAATATCTAGCGCCACATGGCATAAATGTCAAAGAGTTGTATGGATGGATTTCATATGTTGCACCAACATTTTCCTTTGAACATTATTCATAAATGAGGGACAATGTATATGTCAAACTTGGAAAACAAGAGATATCCTTCCTTAATTATTAACCTTTGCTCCCATATCTCTTTTGATCCACATTGTTGAGTCTTGTAGTTTGTCCTTTACAATATCATTTTATATGTGTTCCTATATCTTTTGTCAATTCATATATGATTAATGCATTTATTGTTGTCTTCTAATCATAATATTGTTTTGATGTTGTATGAATTTACATTTGAATTTATTTTGATGTGTCTTTACACCTTCTAATGCAATTGCTAATATAAGATCAAATATCCCACTATGAACTATGAACTCGATAACTTGTGTTGGTGCTATAAGTGGGACTAGTTAAATATAAGAGAAATTGACACATATAGGGCATGTGAATTACTTATATAAATGTTATCACATGTGATTGATTAAGTATATTATTTTTTTAAACCATGGGAATCGTTAACTCGTAGGATTGATCTGGGCTAGTCCCAAGATCAATCCTACTAGCTGCCACTATAACCCAAGGGTATATCCAACGACTCAGAAGCCAAATATACTAAACACTTGTGACTTAGAAAGGGTCGATGGATCTTGAAGCCCATTGGAGTGGACCTCTATCCCAAGGGACATCTACCCTTCTAGCCTGATCATAATGGGCCAACATGTCCACTTTTAAGGGAATTGAACCTAGGTGGGAAGGATAACAAACATGTTACCCAACCACCCGAGCTATGAACTAGGGATGAGATTGATTAAGTATATTATTAAGCTTGGAAAAACTAAACATAAAGGGCATGTGATATAGACACTTATATGTGAAGTGGATAACAATTAAGTTTATTGTGAAGGTAGGAGAAATTGGCACATAGCGGGCACATGATAAAGGCCCTCACATATGAGATGGACAAAACTTATCCAAGAAAAATGGAGCCAGAGTTGTTAGGAAAGCCTCATGAATTTGTAGGAAATTAGAAATGTAGACTATGCTACGATGAATGAATGATAGCTTAAAGTGGTAATGACTTATAATTATTGTTGTGGTGTGGTATGGTATATCGCAATGAGTTGATTACTGGTTTTGTATTTATTTGTTAGTTAATCATTTATCTATTTTTCAAAGTGTTATATTAGGTATTTGTTCTTTTTTGTTCTCTCATATATTTAAATTTATTTATTTCTCTTGGTTAGTTGATCTAGAGTCTTATTCTCGAGTCGATGGTGATCTTTTTGAGATTGAAGAAATTCTTTGATACCCGTATATTTTAATATTAACTTTACATTTCCTTGTGCTAACATTTGGCAGGACACTTTATTGTCTCCAATTTTTGAGATAGTAAAACATAGCATTTGAATATAAAATAGCATGATAACACTTAGGCTTGACATAATCATAAATACAAATCATATCATAATTCTCTAGAACCACAATTTTCTTAATGTCATATATCCTACAACTGCATAGCTTCAGGATCCCACATCCCATCTCCCCCTTAGGATGCTTGGAGTTTACACAACCTAAAGTCATTATTTAAAACTTGGTCAAGAAAAATAATATATAAGTGTGTGCATGTGTGTGTCAATTGGGTGTAGCTCGAGTGGCTGAGAGGAAAAAATGTTTCCTCACCCACCCAGCTTCAAATGCCACTTTGTGAAATGTTTTCTCTTTATGAGCCGATTGATATTGAGTTGTTGACTCGACCTTGAGCCTTGAAGAATCCAATTTACCATGGGTACCATCCTCGAAATGTAGGAAAGTGCTAGTGGGTTTCCCTAGGAAATACATTACGCGAAAAAGTGTGTGTGTCTGTCGATGTTGAAAACTACTTTAAAATATGATTCCTTTCTAATAAATTGTGTGTGTTATATGCATGCATATATATGTGTGTGTGTGTGTGTGTGTGTGTGTGTGTGTGTGTGTGTGTGTGTATCCTTACATATATACATATAAAGACGATGTTCACAACATTACCACGAGCTTTATATAAAGACACGGGTTGACACACCCTCTCCGTCAATTAACATTTGTTCTGGTGCTCTTCGTGTTCTGAAGAATTTTCTCATGCTTTGTTTTGATGTTATATCCTAGGTACCATCCTCAGAATTTGAGGAAGTGCCCAGTGAATTTTATTAGGAAATACATTACACGTAAAATAATGTGTATGTATCTCCCTAGATACACCTAGATCTTGAACAAAACATAACAGAATATGATGCTTTCCCTAAGCTCTAATCATTGAGTTTACTATCTAACAAGAGATGGTCAACATACCGTTTAAATATCGCTTCCTCTTGCCGTTGTTGTCTTAGCTCCACTCTAGTGCTCCTGTGATATTAGATCTGCAAGAGAGCACAAGCCAACCAAAGTGAAAGAAATATAATATACTTAATGAGAACTTATGCATGTGATCAAGGAATCATATGATAAAACAAAGCAAGTTTTATGGGAAAGAAACATATCACTGCATTATATTACAATGAAAATGGAGATTACAACCAAAGCCTTGATGTTGCAAGGTCCCCTTCTAATGACCCTTTGCTCCAACACACACTTGCTCCAATCCTTGAATGAAGAAGATCCACAATGACTTGATAAACTGAAATGAAGCCCTCAAGTATGAACTGAAGTAGAATTCCTCATCCAATTCTTAGCCTATTCAATATTAATCTTGCTTGAATCAACCTTCATTAACCTTAGCCTTTTCCATGAGAAATCTCTCTTTATATAGGGGAAAGAGAGATGGTTGAAGATATTAGGATGATCCCACCAAATCAGATAAGTGAGTAGAATCCCAACCATACAGATGCCACCTCATATTCTAGAATATCCCCTTCTAGAACTTTCGTGAAGTTCGACCTTTTCTTAGCCTTTTGTCATTGTCGCACCCTAGCTGTAGAATAGCCTGTAGAGATGACGCATGCCAGTTGTATAGCAGAGGGAGATGACCAGGCATCGTCGCACCCTGCCTATGGAGAAACCTACAGTGAACTTCCTTAATATGTGTTTTGATAAGAGAAATTTAGTCACTTTCCTCATGAAGAAAGGATATTTTGGGAACATGTACACATGTTGTCAATGGATCACCAAGATGACCAAAATAATGTGTAACACCTAGCCTTCGCAACCACCTTCCTAGGATTTGTATTCTCATATTAAAAAATGTCTTTACTTCAAGAAACCACAATTTCCATCATATATATTTGGGCATGGCCATCCAAATGCTCTTAAAACTAGGTTTACCTTGAAAAGTCCCTCTGTACCTATTATGCCACGATATGAACATCTCATTCCACATGGCTAGAACTTCCATTCTATGTTCAAATAGTTGAATGCCACCTTCCAAACCAATTGAGTAAACTAAAATTCAAAGAATGGATGTCTTTGAGTCTCTTATTATTATTTACATAAGACGCATCTTGAAGGACCATGAATTCTCCATCTCTGGAGATTTTCAATAGTTAGCAACCTTCAATGAGCTGTAATCCAACAAAATACATTGATTTTTGGCAACCCGACATTGTTCTGAATATATTTCCACATTCTGTCTCTAGGTGGATTGGGAAGATTCATAAACTGAGTTTGATAACAAAATTTAACCATATACTCCCAACCATTTGGCCCCCATTCTACGTAGTAAGTAGTATATTGATCAACTGGAGTGTATCCTTTTACGAGAGTGAAAAAAGTCGATACTTGAGATGTAAGATGTCTTGGAGGATTGAGGGAAATCCAATGTTTCCATCTTTAATTTGATTAATCCCAAATTGAAATATCAAACAAAGATTTGATGCCTTTACTGTCCATATACTCCTTTGGGCCAAATAAATGTTAATTTTTCCCAATTGGGGGATTACCCACAATATTATCCTTCTAGACACTAGTCAGTTTTCTGCTCCCTAAAACCCAAGCAAGCTTTGATTTTATTAAAGGGGCCATTGTTTGACATAGATTCCAGATTTGTGAACCTTTTCGATTTCCAAGTGGTCTATATAAACATATTTTCATGCTCCCTTAGAAGTATATTTTGAGAAGAACTTGTTTCTACCATTCATTTTCCCCATTTATCATTCTCCATAATACTTTTTCTCCTATGGCTACTTCCATTAGTCTTGTGACTTCATGCTTAATCCTCCATTGTTTCTTGGCACTTGGGTAGTATTCCAATTAATTGAATGAAACTTTATTGTCTTTGTTTCCCCTCCTTGCCAGAGAAATTTGCACATATCCTTTACTATTTGATGCATTATTCTTAAGGAGGTTAACATTGCAACACGTTGGAATATTGGGAGGGCCGACATAAACAGTTCGATGAGAACACCTCTGCCTGCTAGATTTAACCATTGCAATCCCCATTGTTTCATGTTACTTTTGATCTTACCCAAAACATCTTGTTATATAGCATAGGTTGGATGACCTAGACAAATTGGCATGCCAAGATGTTTGAAAAATGTCCAAGAGGAAACACATAGAAATCAAAGGATTCTTGAAATCAATTGCAGTTGATGAATGCTTATATTCCAACCATATATTTGGATTTTCACATAATTTACTTTACCCCTTGAAGCATCAAGGAATAAGTCTTCTTGAATCACTCAAAAATAATTGTGGAAGCTCTTCCTAATAACAAAGTGTCATTTGTGAGCTACAAACGATTTATACCTCTAATTCCCCTATTGAAGGTGGCCCCACACATATTGCCTAAAATTCTCTCAAATTCCAACTTTCTACTCAGAAACTTAGCCATGATTATGTACATAAAGGGAGACAAGGGACAACCCTGATTGAGTGTTGTGGGTGGGAAATCCCTCCTACGGACTAGCACTAAGGGTTTTTATCATGCATGCATAAATGACCTAAATATTCTTACTTTTTACCTTCACCCCATGCCTAGACCCCCATTACTCATATGTAAATACAAGGCTCAAGAGATTAAGTGGACGTACCTTATTTTTCATGTTTGACGTCGATCCCTTTTCGCGCTTGGTCGTTCTTTGACTGCAACTCTCCTCCCAATGATGACTTGCATTCACTAAAGACAAACAAAGAACTCCACATACATTTGATCTATGAACTAACGGGTTAGAGATTTAATCAATCATACAATCAATATTCCAACAATGACAATCTCATATGACAGGACATGAAAAACAATTCTTTTATTAACTTCACAATGATACCTTACAATGATAAATTCGGCTACTGCTCCTCGATCCTAGTCCTGGGCTCTTCTTCCACTGTCTTCCAATTGCTTTTATCTATACTTCTCTTTGCACAAGGATGGATAAAGGTTGGGACAAAGGGATTTCTTAATCGGGTATAGTTTCTTTACTATGATTCTCCTCTTTTCAAATGGGACCCGTAACCCTTCTTTTATAGGCTAGAAGAAGCTAGGTATTTGGTTGAGTGACCGACCATGCATGGACGAAAGCTTTAGTTAACTTACCCAAAGCTGTGTGTTCCGTCAACAACTTTCCTTTTTCTATGCTTTTGTAGGTACACGCGGGGTGTCTTGGGTCAGCTAGTGTGTACACGCGTGCAGTAATGGAGCAGGGCGCGTGGGCCTTTATAAAAGGGGTTTTTAAGAAGAGTTGTTCAACAGTGTTTTGGCTAAGAAGGAATTTGAGATGGCCTGATGCCAGGTAAGCATGTCTGGTGAAAATTAGAGTTATAATGGATGCCCCCTAATGTGTGAGGTCAGAAGAGCATCTGATTGCCGAATTACATTAACAATTTTCATCAACGTTCCAAACAAGTGAGCCTAGGGACCAGAAATCGGGAGGTGCCTTATGAAAAATAATAATTGTCTCACCGAGGCGGGCATACCCATGCTCGGGATGAAATAAAATCATGGCTACCAATCAAATACACTGTAGATCCATTTCATATAACTATATAAAGTATAGCCGCGAGCAATACACAACAGAGCTACATCTCGAAATCAAACAGATATACATGTAGAGTATCCATCTTCTAGAAGCTAATAAGGCCTGATGACTGGAGATGAGGTCTTCAGAGCTCGAGCAACAACTTCAAAATCTTCAAAACTTGGGTAGGAGTGTAATATGAGTGTATGAATTCACTACCCAGAGGTCTTCGACGGCTCGTCGGTCATGGACTAGAGAATCTTGATTATCAGACTGAAGGCTTCATTGATTTCGAACAAAGATTTGATTGGACTTTTGGGATGGTCGGGCATGAGGGCAAGAGACAAACTGCAGAGGGGCTGACTCAGGCTTGGTAAAAACTTCCCTTGGACAATAGCATGACAAATGATGAGACTCAGGCAACATGGCATTAACATAAGTTTACGAGGCAAGAGACAACACAAACTCTCCATATGTTTGGAAGAATAACCAAACAGAGGAGGACACAACTCTATGTAGCGAGAACAACTTCCTAAGGTCGTATTAAATCCTAGAGTTTCACGAACAAATGGACATACGTGCTTTATCCGAGGGTGACTCATTAAGCTGCCAATACAAACAAAATACTTTTCCCTTCCTCTTTTTGGGGTATATTTGATTTTTTTTGTCTTTTTCAATAATTTTGGAAAAACAATAAAAGAATGTTACGTTACAAAGGAGGAACGAGTGTCACAAACATACAAGTTCGAGGCGCAAGGAAAAAACTGATGTTTAAAGAAAGGACACTTGGGAAAAATCCCTCCTGAGACCAAAGGTGTCAAGATGCAGAGGCAAAGTGCTACAGGGCTTGCATATAAGGCATGCTTCAGATGGTCCAGTTGAGAGCAACATGGAGCCGACATTAGACCAAAGACGCAGGTATGCAAACGTGGTTAACAAAACACACAATGGTAACATCCTTCGATGTAATTTTAATGAGCCCAGATAAGGTAAGCTCGACGTTTTTTCATATTTAGAGAGTCTGAAAACGTAAAAGGAGAATTCACTGGGGTACCTTTTTTGAAGGTAGTCTAATCGGTTCAAAAAAGGGGTAAATTAGCACCGAAAATACTTCTATTCAAAACCACTTTAATGAGTGTGATAAAGACAAGATCACTCGGCCATTTTTTCATTTTTAAGGAGCCTGAAAAAAGCTTAATTATGGACTCCGTCAGGGTTGTTCTTCTGGACCATTTTAACGAGTGTGAAAGAATAAGGTCACTCCATGATCTTTTCAATTTTAGGGAGTCTGAAAAAAGATTAACTATGGACTCCGTGGGGATTCCTTTTTCATACATTTAGTCCCTCAAGCCCGAAAAAGGGTTAAAATGATGCCTGAGGGTACTCTTCTAGAGAACTGAAGTTCCTTAGAGTATACCTTTGTTCGTATAGTTGACCGTCCGGACCGAAAAAGGGTAAACTACTGTCGGATAGACGTGACTTCAAATTTTAGTTTAACGAGTGTTGAAGGCCACAAGATCGCTCGACAATCTTTTCATGTTTAGAGGGTCTGAAAAGGGCTTAAAAGAAGACCCGTTGGGGGCTACGACTCAAGTATGAAACTGGTTCAGGTAGAGCCCACTATTAGGCTCAGACCAAGAGTCTCTTCGATAGTCAACTTGGGAAGTCTCCCTAAAGGGAAGAAAACACAAACCATGGTGTAAGTCCTCCTACGGTATAGAAACCGTAGTCATGGCTTCCAGGATAGCCTCATCTGAAGGAAATTCAAACTCCAAGAAATCACTCAAACGAGGGTCGACAGTCCCAAAGGTTGAAGTAAACTGACCATACTCCATATGAAGATGGAGGTTCTAGCTAGGACTGGCAGAGTCTATCAGTGAAGAATCACGATCACGAGGGCTTGAGGATCTACTAACAATGAGATCAGACTTAGAAGGATACTCAAGCCCACTTGGACCAAGAGGGGGAAGCAAGGGCTCCCATGCCCCCAATGGATCAATTGGCGATTCCAAGTCTCAAGAAGGAAAAAATGATTGCATAGGTTCCTTCTCATAAGAAATTGAACATCAAGGATAAGATGCCACATAATTAACCCATGGTGGGGTAGAGTCTACACGAGCGCTAGCAACATATAAAGGGGTAGTCTGAAATAATGCTGAATTAGGATGGTGATTATCATATGCTAGCCGATCGATAGTGACAATGCTTCCATTGTGAGGGAAATGCATCACTCGGAAGAACATGGACACTACAACATTCATAACATATACATAATCACGCCCGAGAAGCATATTGGAATCTAACAGGCCTTGCACCACTATAACATCAACAAGGACAATCTTCCCACCCAATGATATAGGCAACTGAGGAAGAATCCCCAAATATTCACTAGGACGTCTGTCAAAATCCAACAGCTCAAGTGAAGCAGACACAAGCTTGGTAGATCCCAAGACTTTCCAAACTGATGAGGATAAAATACTTGAAGAGGCTCCCTCATCCAAAATACATCGATAAATGTTTATTGAATTAACTTCAACCCTTATTTGAAAATGTGCGGCAAAAGGAAGACGAGGCTCAACAAGGTCATTCCAATCAAAGGAAACCATCCAAGGGCTTGGAGGGGGTGTGTTCGGAACGAGCGGAATGCCCCCTTGTTCTGAAAGTATTGAATCAGAAATGCTAAGAACATAGTCAATAGACATGTCACTCCCCAAAAGAAGAGTGGGATCATCCGATGACTACATCGGCATGACCACTTTCGCAACCAATGGTTGAATAGGCTATGGGACTACATGGTCTAAAGGCACCTCACCTCGCAAAAGAGGAGTGGGATTAGCCGATGACTACATTGGCATGACCACTTTCGCAACCAATGGATGAATAGGTTGTGAGAATACATGGTCTAAAGGCATCTCACCCCCTAAAAGAGAAGTGGGATCAACCAACGACTGCATTGGCATGACCACTTTTTGAGCCAATGGCTGAATAGGCTGAGGCACTACATGGTCTAAAGGCACCTCACCCCTCAAAAGAGGAGTGGGATCAGCCGATGACTGCATCAAGGTGACCACTTTCTCAACCAATGGTTGAATAGACTGTGAGGAAACCTCAAAAGACTCAGAAT
>ML838562.1:14212-31718 GCA_009831015.1 Picea engelmannii
AAAGACTACTGGTATTGAGAACCAAAATCTCTTGAAGACTCAGAAACTTACTTTGACAGAAAAATAAAACAATTGAAGGAAAATTTCATAGAACAAAACCAATCTGAGGTGAAACCTAAGCTACAAAACTGCAAAAAACAAAGACTAGAATGAGTTCTAGAAAACCCCTGAGAAGGATTATTTTTGACAGGGGAGAGGATGACTGCCTCTCAAAAAGAAATTTTCTGGAATCATACACGAGACTGATACTTCCTCAGCTAGCGTGTACACGTGGGCTGTGAGAAGGTAGGGCGCAGGTACACGCGTGCATACCTTATACAGGCCGCATGTACCTCCGTGGGTCACGAAAAAAAAATGCAGTCAAGTAAAGAAACAAAGATAACTGGTATGGAAGACCAAAATCTTTGTTAGCTCAGATTTTTGCAGAAACTTTAAAAACAGGAAATGAAACGAGTTCTTAAAAATACCCAAGAAAAAACATTCCCAGAAACCCTAGAGATCCCTAGTATGGTCGCCAATTCTGTTGTGGGTGGGAAATCCCTCCTACGGACTAGCACTAAGGGTTTTATCATGCATGCAAAAATGACCTAAAGATTCTTACTTTTTACCATCATCCCATGCCTAGACCCCCTTTACTCATATGTAAATACAAGGCTCAAGAGATTAAGTGGATGTACCTTATTTTTCATGTTTGATGTCGATCCCTTTTCATGCTTGGTCATTCTTTGACTGCAAATCTCCTCCCAATGTTGACCTACATTCACTAAAGAAAAACAAAGAACTCCACATGCATTTGATCTATGAACTAACAGGTTAGATATTTAATCAATCATACAATCAATATTCCAATAATGACAATCTCATATGGTGAGACGGGAAAAGTAATTCTTTTATTAACTTCACAATGATACCTTAAAATGATAAAGTCGACTACTGCTCCTCGATCCTGGTCCTGGGCTCTTCTTCCATTGTCTTCCAACTGCTTTTCTCTATACTTCTCTTTGCACAAGGATGGCTAAAGGTTGGGACAAAGGGAATGCTTAATCGGGTATAGTTTCTTTACTATGATTCTCCTCTTTTCAAATGGGACACCTAAACCTTTTTTTATAGGCTAGAAGAAGCTAGGTATTTGGTCGAGTGACCGGCCATGCATGGCCAAAAGGTTTAGTTAACTTACCCAAAGCTGTGTGTTCCGTCAACAACTTTCCTTTTTTCGTGCTTTTGTAGGTACACGCGGGCTGTCTTGGGTCAGCTAGCGTGTACACGCGTGCAATAATGGAGCAGGGCGCGTGGGCCTTTCTAAAAGGGGTTTTTAAGAAGAGTTGTTCAACAGTGTTTTGGAAAAGAAGGAATCTGAGATGGCCTGATGACAGGTAAGCATGTCTGGTGCAAATTAGGGTTATAACATTGAGTCCCATTCTTCCTCCAAAGAAATTATAGGGTCATCCATTAACTAGAGAGGTGATCCAAGGAGATCCAATGCATGCTTTAACCAGGAGGATGAATGAATCATTAAAGCCAAATTTCTTTAAAATAGTAAGAAGAAATGAGTGTCTTACTTGATCAAAGGCATTTTCCATACCCATTTTGATGATCATACCTTTTTCTCCATTTTGCCTACTAGAGTGGATAGCCTTTTGAATCAATAGTATATTATCAATGATTTGATGTTTTTGCAAAAACCACTTTGATTATCAAATATAATCTTGGATAAGGGCTTATTTAACCTATTGGACATTATTTTGGTCAAAACTTTGTATAAGTCTTTTCAGTATTATCAAAACCATTAGATCTCCAAGTACATGTCTGAAATCTTAATCTAATAACCAAACAAGGAGATATTAACTCTATTCTCCAAACTTCCAAAAGGAAAAGTAAGCATACTAGATTGAACCTCACATCTACAAAACATCCATCATCTAATAAAATAGATATTTAAACGGTCTCAAAATACAAAAAGACATGAAATGATATTTTCATATGACAAAATAAGAAACTGAAATTAGACTATAGTAACTGAAAATGACAACCATTGATCCTGAAATTCCTCAAAATGAAGACTCCCTGCTTCCACCTACTGCCAATTCTTGGAGAGTCTATTGACCTTTGTGCTCAACTCTCTTAACACATGCGTAAAATAAATATACTAAAACGAGGATCAAACGCCTTTAGTTGATTATCCAAAGGCCTTAGAAAAACATTTTGGATCTTAAGATCTCCCTTCATCCAATTTATGGCCATCAATGAGTAACCAAATACTTGTAACTTTGTGACACCTTTTTCTTAAGAAAGTTTAAGAAGACATCTCAGAGACAATAATTCAATTGTAATATTTGTACCAAGAGATGGATTGTCTAGTCTACATGTGTGATTGTAGGATTGATTTCATATTGGTTTCATAGCGGTCACAGTTAAAAAGTCATGATTAGAAATTCAATAAATGGAGGGGTTATCCTTCTATATGGCCCTAACTTTCAACTAGTAACCTATGTTAACATTAACATCGACATTGAAGAATACCATTTCAATATTTAAGGGGATTAAAATCTAGACAATATTCAATATCATTTGTCTTATCATAAAGCTAGATGTATGATCAATGATGTTAGACAATGTACAATATCTAGCGCCACATGGCATAAATGCCAAAGAGTTGTATGAATGGATTTCATATGTTGCACCAACATTTTCCTTTGAACATTATTCATAAACGAGGGACAATGTATGTGTCAAACTTGGAAAACAAGAGAAATCCTCCCTTAATTATTAACCTTTGCTCCCATATCTCTTTTGATCCACATTGTTGAGTCTTGTAGTTTGTCTTTTACAATATCATTTTATATGTGTTCCTATATCTTTTGTCAATTCATATATGCTTTAATGCATTTACTGTTGTCTTCTAATCATAATATTGTTTTGATGTTGTATGAATTTACATTTGAATTTATTTCGATGTGTCTTTACACCTTCTAATGCAATTGCTAATATAAGATCAAAGATCCCATTATGAACTATGAACTCGATAACTTATGTTGGTGCTATAAGTGGTACTAGTTAACTATAAGAGAAATTGACACATAAAGGGAATGTGAATTAGTTATATAAATGTTATCACATGGGATTGATTAAGTATATTATTTTTTTAAACCATGGGAATCGGTAACTCGTTGGATTGATCTGGGCTAGTCCCGAGATCAATCCTATTGACTGCTACTATAACGCAAGGGTATATCCAACGACTCTCAAGCCAAATATACTAAACACTTGTGACTTAGCAAGGGTCGATGCATCCTGAAGCCCATTGGAGTGGACCTCTATCCCAAGGGACATCTACCCTTCTAGACTGATCACAATGGGCCAACATGTCCACTTTCAAGGGAATTGAACCTAGGTGGGGAGGATAACAAAGATGTTACCCAACCACCGAAGCTATGAACTAGGGACGAGATTGATTAAGTATATTATTAATCTTGGAAAAACTAAACATAAAGGGCATGTGATATAGACACTTATATGTGAAGTGGATAACAATTAAGTTTATTATGAAGGTAGGAGAAATTGTCACATAGCGGGCACATGATAAAGGCCCTCACATGTGAGATGGACAAAACTTATCCAAGAAAAATGGAGCCAGAGTTGTTATGAAAGCCTCATGAATTTGTAGGAAATTAGAAATGTAGACTATGCTACGATGAATGAATGATAGCTTAAAGTGGTAATGACTTATAATTATTGTTGTGGTGTGGTATGGTATATTGCAATGAGTTGATTATTGTTTTTGTATTTATTTGTTAGTTGATCATTTATCTATTTTTCAAAGTGTTATATTAGGTATTTGTTCTTTTTTGTTTTCTCAAATATTTAAATTTATTTATTTCTCTTGGTTAGTTGATCTAGAGTCTTATTCTCGAGTCAATGGTGATCTTTTTGAGATCGAAGAAATTCTTTGATACCCATAGATTTTAATATTAACTTTACATTTCCTTGTGCTAACATTTGGCAGGACACTTTATCGTCTCCAATTTTCGAGATAGGAAAACATAGCATTTGTATATAAAATAACATTATAACACTTAGGCTTGACATAATCATAAATACAAATCATATCATCATTCTCTAGAACCATAATTTTCTTAATGTCATATATCCTACCACTGCATAGCTTCAGGATCCCACATCCCATCCCCCCCTTAGGATGCTTGGAGTTTTCACAACCTAAAGTAATTATTTGAAACTTGGTCAAGAAAAATAATATATAAGTGTGTGTATGTGTGTGTCAATTGGGTGTAGCTCGAGTGGCTGAGAGGAAAAATTGTTTCCTCACCCACCCAGTTTCAAATGCCCCTTTGTGAAATGTTTTCTCTTTATGAGCCGATTGATATTGAGTTGTTGACTTGACCTTGAGCCTTGAAGAATCCAATTTACCATGGGTACTGTTAGTATCCAGATACTAACATTTTCAAATTTCTCCTTGTTGCAGGAATGGGGTTATTCCCGTAGCACCGAGAAGTGTTGCTCCTGAGCACCGGTATTGTATATTCCAGAAGTAGTATTGAGGTTTTAACTTGCCTCGTTGGAGGAAGATATAAGAAAGGTGGAAGTCCTTGTTCCATACACCTTCACAGTGTTATTATGCCCCGATTCCACTTCATCAAGATAAATTGGCCTTTGCACTAGTAAAATGTGTTTAAAGCTGATATTAAACTTAATAATTAGTCTAGCAATTTATTGGCTGGGAGCCAATCTCCAACACCTACAATCAACACACAAGTCAAGCCAAATCCTAGTGCTAAGCACCAAGCGACATGAAGTATGAGCCATGGATCTATGTGCACAATGCTTGATCATCCATTTTGAGGGACGTCGATTTTACCAGTTGTCAATGAAAGATCCATGTGTCAACAAAGTCAAGCACCTGCCATCAATATGACATAGCTTTGTTCTGGACATCCAAGTGTTGGTCATGTGTCGGGGCAATTTTTATGATGGGGAAAAGTAACTAATAGGCATACTTTCGAATGCTCGATTTCTTGAGTATCCAAGTGTTATGTTCAAGCAGTGTTAACTCAAGGCATCATAAGAGAAAACTAGGCCAATTGTTGACAGTATGACCTGTGGCACAGGTTGTGGATTTTCAGATGGGGGAAATCATGCTGTAGATGCAAGGACATGATCAACATCAATAAGAAAGATCCGGATTGTTGTGATACTTTGTATGATTTTCATGAGCGTGGAGGTGGTATAAAAACTAGTAGCTTGGAAATTCTAACCGATGCTGCACATTTATAAATAGATGTTGCCAGATTTGCAATTTATTTGTTTTCAATAGGGGCATCGACATATTCTCCAGTTGACCATCCAGATATAGGGTCATTTTCATATCATCTAGATGCGGATCGAGCGTATCCATATTCAATGGCAGAAAGCATGAAAAAGAAGCACCATTTTGTTGTGCAATATTGCTACAGGTTATGATCGTATTACCTCAGCTATTGGTGTTTCCCATAAATGTGAGTCACTCATGATATACAAGATGAAAAAGGCATTTAATTCTCTTTTATTTGTTTCTGCGATCTCCTCAAACTTAGGGTTTGTAAATCCATGGTTTCAAACAACATCGTCAACGTGAAAACAAAGTTTGAAGAAATTTATCTTGAGCTTAAGGCTCAGATTCTAAACGATTCTTCCTTCGATTACACCAAATACGCCCATTCAATAGGTCGAGAAGATGATGTACTACATAATGCTCGAAAGAAAGCTAAACCAGGGTCTGTCTGTAATAGACAACTACAAGCTATTGAAAGCATGAAAGGAAATATCAGAAGATGAAGTCTTTCTTGGATGTGTGCTTGGTTGATGTATTGAATGGCTTCAAGCATATTTCCTCATATTATATGACATCATGGACAACTCTCACACTAGGCGTGAACACCCTTGATTGGTTCAGATTACCTAAGTTTGGCTTAATTACTGTTAATGATGGAATATTGCTTCATAAACACACATGCATAAACCATGGAAGATATTCTAGCCAGGGTGTGTCAGAGGAAAGTCGCTCTTAAAACGTGAGCGAGCCAAGGAAAATATTTTTCATCTTTTGATCGGTCATCTCTAAAGAGTATTCTTCTGAGAGTAGTTGTTTCAGAATGCAGGAAAGTATTTTTGTGATATTGGTTAAGTGCAGGTCCAAAAGATCTCTTACTTTCTCTTACTAAATGCCCCATTTCTGCATTCTATTCCATTTTTGTTGAAGATGACTATTCGCCAAGTAGACAGAGGTTACGTTTATAACATCCTCAAATCCTATGAAATCTCCAGAGATGGAAATAATGAAGAACGAAAATTATTTACCTAAGAGAAAGGGGATGTTGATATTCAATTGCATATGTTGAGCAGAATGCCAGGTCAACAGGAGGAAACCACCATCCATTAAGAGCAGTCCTGTTCATTATCTATCGATGGCATCCACAAGTAGAAAGATTCAAGTGTAGATCCAAAGTTTTGATGCAAAGATACAAGTGACAAATTATTAATGGTACCAGATTACATCTGGTAGAAGACTAGTTTGAAGATCCATATGTTCAGGAAAAGATTAGTAGTTCTTCAGGGCATGAACTAAGTAGTCAAATAATAGGATCAGATTTGGGATACTTGGCAATAATGAATTACCAATCAAAGTCCAACTCCAGATTCACAACATGGGATTCAATCAGTGATTTTAGGCAACAATTGGGCATTTAATCTACAGTTGATATTCTCAAGGCAGAAAATAAGCAGACAAATGACAAATCCGTTAGCAACCTCAACTATTCGAGACTTTTGCAACCAACTTTAGTTTTGAGTTTGTTTCTATTAGATTTTGTTAGATTGAATATTTTTAGTTTACCAAAGACATTTTATTCAAGATAGGCTGGTAATATGCCTATTTAATGAGCAAGTTGTAAGAGGCAAGTGAGAGGAGCCCGAGAGGGTAAGGCCTGAGAAGATATTGATGAAATAGCATCCAGTTTGAGTTATTGTAAGCCCGAGGGCATTGTATTTCTGTGATCACTTCTAACATTGGAGATCTATGACATTTGTTTTTATCAGATCGTGATTTCTCTCGTCTAAACATTGTTTTTCCATCTTCCTTGTTTTACATTCTGTTTTTCGTCTTACTTGAAGGAATTGCAGACGTTGAGAATCAAGGGCTGCTCATGGATGATATATTCCCAAGCGGTAAAGATTTTTTCGTGACTGCCTATTATCCGTGTGTTTTGTTTCAAGTACCGTTGCATCCATTTGACAAAGAGAATTTTGGTTTGATGAGGTGTCCTACTTTTCGTTTATTCCCTATTCTTCTACCCATTCACATATAAATGTCTTATCTGATATACAATTTGATTGCCTTCGGTCAACGGGGTGTTTACTTGAATCCATGCCCAATGGTGTTTTTATTGATCTGCATTTAGCCTATTTCTCTTATTTTTTCTCTTTCCATCTACTTGATCCGCCTTCTTTCAAAACTCAAAACATATCCTTATTTATAAAATTATTGGAATAATTGAAGATGTGCTAGGCTTGACCCTATAGCAGTCTAGGAACAACTTCTAGCACTAACAGGTACCATCCTCGAAATGTAGGAAAGTGATAGTGGGTTTCCCTAGGAAATACATTACACGAACAAATTGTGTGTGTCTGTCTGTTTTGAAAACTACTTTAAAATATGATGTCTTTCTAATAAATTGTGTGTGTTATATACATGCATGTGTGTGTGTGTGTATCCTTACATACATACATATAAAGATGATGTTCATAAAATTATCACGATCTTTATATAAAGACACGTGTTGGCACACCCTCTTCGTCGATTAACATTTGTTCTGGTGCTCTTCGTGTTCTGAAGAATTTTCTCATGCTTTGTTTTGATGTTATATCCTAGGTACCATCCTCAGAATTCGAGGAAGTGCCCAGTGAATTTTCTTAGGAAATACATTACATGTAAAGTAATGTGTAATGTCTCTTTTGTCGACCCATTACAACTTCTCTTGACTGTTTATTCACATTCTAATGCCTCAAATAACTCTCACCATTTAATGCTATCACTTTTCCTCAATGTTGACGACTCCTTCAATTTGCAACAATCAAATTAATAACAACAATGATGGGTGGCTCTACCTCTTCATGACCAGCCCTACAATGACGACTCTCCTCCAGCAACGTGATGCCTCTTTCAACAACAATCAAGGAAACGAAATCTTGAGCAGTGACTCCCTCTATAGGAAGATTCCCTCTTCAACAACAATATCCTCACGTCTCAATAGTGACGACCATGTTTAATAGATCCATGCATTCAAAATGACAACTTCACGCCCTTTTCACAGGTGGAAAACAATTTCCTTTCACAACAATGACACAACTATCCTCTTCTGTCATAACCTGCAACAAAACACGACTACTCCTGGTTGAAAAACAAGACGATGCCCTTTTTTTTTGATACCAACATAAAAAATTAAATAGAGATCAACCACACACAATAATAGTGAGGCCACAAGGGCTCACACAATTGAGACTATTCTCACACCCTGCATTCAATTTGGTAAATTGCATACAAATTTATAGGCTAGGATAGCCCCTAATAATCTCCTAAAATCATGGATCTGAAAACCAACAAAAGACTAAACTAGCATACAATAGAAATTGGTTCTAACAATTTAAGAAACTATGACATTTTTCCATTATTCTCCAACAAATTTTGGGAATGATGGCTAAGATATTTGGTCTTATGCAACCAACATTAATAAATAAGTTCAATGACATATTAAACATGACCATGGTCTCGTTCGTGAAGGTGGAGATACATATATCTTGCCAGCTTACAATGGATTCAAATATGCCAATACACTAGTGGACATGAGTGGAGGGCATGGAAAAGTGTTAGTCATATAATTATTGTATATCATATACACATCATCAATTTTGATCTCGCTTGTGTCATCACAAATGCACTAGACTTCACTCATTCTCCCTTGTATTCCTATTTCACTACCATATTCTTTCATTACGAATCAATATTTTAAGAGATTACATGTATCTAGGTATCAAGGGATTATGTGTTTTACACATTATTGTTGTTGTGGACACATTTTTGTAGCATTGTTAACACCTGATTTGGTCAACATGTACTAAATTGTGTTCTCTTCGGAATGCATTCACATGTAGTGCACTTAGTATGGAATTGTCTTGGAACCTTAGATTTTTTTAATAATTTTCTTGGTTAATTTATCCCACATGTATGTCTCTTCTAAAGCCATAGGACCGCATTGTAAACAAACTAATACTGACATGTTTAATTTGATAGGGTCAACTTTTAACAAGGAGCATACCATCGTTGATACAATCAACTCCGATCATTGAAAGTAATCCCAAAGCACGAATATTCCAGGATTGTTTTAGAATGTGGACCTATTCTTCATAAAAAGAACCTAAGGAGGATCCTTATTCCTATAAGGAAACCTCCTTTGCATATTGAGAAGGATCTTAGGTCTAACATTATAATATCATGCTACTAGAATTTATCTCATTTAGAGGGTTGTGTGATTTGCACCTTTGCTTCTTCATTTCCTACTTTGTTTGTTGAATATTGCGAGGGATAAGCCCTAGATATTGAGTTATTACATTTATATTGTTATATTAGTGTTGTCCTTATTGGTCAGCTAGACCTTTTAATTGTAATAATTGTACCCTTTGCCTCCTATTTATAGAAAGGAGACTTGGTTTTAGGAGCATCTCATCTTGTACATTTGTTATATTGTAAAAGGAAGTTGCCCCCTCGAAGAGGCTTCTTGTAATATACCCAATATGCTCTATCCACCGTCGAGGATATGGGATACCTTTTAATTTCACAATTTTTCCACAATTTCATCTTAAACATTCAAAACTCTGATACCACACTAAACAATTCAAAATTCCTTCAACCTAGCTCATATTTTCCATAAATTAGCAACTCTGATGACATACAATAATTATGGAATGTATATGATATAGATATGCATGCATTATAACATGCAATACCATACATATTGACATAAACATACATAAATATAATGTAGTGCATATTCATTAAGATAACAACAACAATTAACACATATAATTACACATAACGAGCATCATGTAAAAACAAATTATAAACAACACTTATCTTTAATGAAAGCACCAGCTGGATGGATGATGCAGGAGCATCACTCCAACATCATCAAGCGCCAGCTAGCCAGCACATCGAGCGCACATTCAATGGAAGGAGAGAGGTGCAACCCTCTTGTATTTCAAACTTTTGAAATTGTATTAAATCTTGTAAGGCCGAAGAGCCAAAAGCCATGCATATGCACATGCTGTGATTAGAAATCGTCTTTAATGGTTGTAAGGCTGAGATCTAGATCCGATTCGGACTAGACAACCATTCAATGTAATTGAATGTAAATTAATGAGAGTTGGTGAGGATGGAGGGAAGCGCTCAAGGAGCCCCCTTTTGTAAAAAGATCCTTGGTATCTGTAGGCAGTTAGTCTGTGAGGATAGAGAGAGGCAGAAGAGAATAGGATAGAGAAGAGAGATAGAAAAGGAGAGCTGAGAATCTGTTGTAGTCTGAGCTCACATTGTAATCAGGCATTCTTGATTAATACAAACAGAGCAGTTTTTCCTGCATGTTGTTGTTCATGTATTTGTGAGTTCATGAATGAATGTCTTCATGTGTTGATGATACGCTGTAGATGTATGTTAAGTTTCATATGCAGGGAATAGATAGGTTTTCCTGTCTATTGAGTTATTTGATTTACAGGTTTGGATTCTTTGAGGTTTCATGCAAGAGTGCATGACAGAGTACTGCGGTCTCTATAAGCGAGTGCAAGGAGTGCACTTCTGAATTATGTGGAATTTAGACAAAGACGTGCCAAGAGGGCGCACCAGCTGGAGTCATTGACTCAAAGAGGAAACCTCAAGGTTTCTAAAAACCTTGAAGGTAAGACTGTGTAGAGGAAGGCACATAGATAAAAAAATCACTGAAGGTTCTGTGGAAGCTCTGCCAGGAGGGCATTGAGTAAGTGCATAGAGTGCACAAGAGAACTCTATTTTGAGTTCATAGAGAGAGAGAAGACATAATCACTGAGGATTCTAGAGAAATCTTCCAGGTGGGCATTGAGTTGGTGCAGGTGTGCACAGAAGGAACTCTTTGTTGAGTTTAGAGAGAAGGGAAGTGTCATGGGGAAGACACTCACAGGGTTACTAAACATCCTGTAGGCTCAACAAGGCGTGCTTGAGCGAGAACTGTGCAAAGAAAGGATATTACCCATGATTTTGGTCATCATGATGATGTATTAATGATGGTGTACTCAGACTCTTCATTAGGACTTTCTCCCGAGAAAAGTTACTTTCTTCTCTTTCCAGAAATATCATTTTTGAAGGAGGTTCGCAGGCTACTAGTATATTTTCCTACGAGAATGCATGATTCTCGCAGGCTGCCTTAAGTGAGGGTGCGAGAAGTTCGCACTGTGTCGAACTGCTTGGGTGCGAACTCTTTCTAAAGCAAGGAAAAAGATGAATTCTCGATGCTTCTAGAAGGGAATCTTCTAGAAGGATGAGATGGCATTCGAATGGTTATCCTAGTACTGGATTCCCTGATATTTTGGGATCATTCTTATCCAAGTAACTAATTCATTCTCCCCTATATATTGAGGGAATTCTCATGGAAAAGGTTAAGCAAACAAGGTTAAGCAAGATTCATTGGAGAATTAGTGAAAGAATTGTGTGAAGGATTGAAGCTTGAACAACAGGCTAGGAAACTCCAGCAAAGACATCATAAGGGTTTTGATATTCTTCATGCAAGTGAGCAAGTGTGTGTGTCAGATCCAAGGGCCATCGAAAGGAAGTTTGTGACATCAAGGCTCAGGTTGTAATCTTTACTTTCCATCAATATGATACAGTAATATGTCCCTTTCCCATAAAGCTATTTCTACTTTATTTTGTAACTCCTTGATCATATACATAGATTGATTGTTGAATAGATTTTGCTTTCTTCACTTTTGGTTGGTTTGTGTTGTCTTAGTCTTGACTGCACGAGAGCGCTAGAGCGAAGCAGGAGAAACAAAGACCATAGGAAGCGATTATAAGGTATGTTACTCGTTCTTGCCTCCTAGTTAATTCAATGGTCAAAATCTAGGGAAAGAGTCATGGTCTGTCTTGCTTTGTTCTAGATCCAGGTGGATCTACGGAGATCAGTTTGTGTCCGCACTTACAGATTTATCCAATAACAAAGGCACAAAGAAGAAAAAAAACTATTGAAGGTTCTGTAAAGATCTACCAGGAGGGCATTGAGCATGTGCAAGTTTGCACAAGATGGACTCTATTTCGAGTTCAGAGAGAAGAAGTGTCAAGGAGAGACACTGGCAGAGTTGTTGAACACTTTGTAAGCTCTACAAGGTGTGCATCGAGCTGAAGAATGCCAAGAGGGAATGAAGCATTTCTTTACAAGAAATACTTCATATCTAAGTTTAGCGAAGTACTTAGTAGCACAAGGAGTGTGCAAGGATGGACTTATTCTAAGTCCCAAAGCTCAGAAGGAACAATGCTTTTGCGCACAGAGAAACAGAAGAAAGGAGCAGAAGGTCGAGAAACCCTTTGAGGTTTCACAGTCGACAAAGTTCAGGAGTTCGACATTTCGGCATTTTGGAGTTCGGGGTTTGGAGCGGCAAGGGATTTTGGAGTCGCTGCATCGCGAACTCCTGGTGCGCGAAATTGCGCCAGCCGTCGGATCTGGAGCGCAGTGGCCCGAGAGTCGCTAGATTACAGATACGTGCACAGGAGGAGTGCACATAGGAGGTGCATAGAAGATCAGATTGTGACCGTCAGATCTCGCGTAAAGGACCTATAGCCATTGGATCCAGAAAGAGGAGAACGATGTTTAACCCTCATAGAAGCAAAGGAGAGGACTCGTCGAAGTCCTGAAAGAATCAGAACCATCCATCTCAGAGGACGCGTGTCAAGAGACCCACATTTTCGTGATTCAGACAACGGGATACCGAGAGTGAAGAGTCTCAAGAAATCATGAAAGGAGAACTTGTGGAAGGACCAGGACCGTCCACAGGAGGACATGTGGAAGGCGGTCAAGGCTTTGGGAAAAGGCCCGAAAGATTTCGGTTCCAGGAGGACTAGACCGTTGATCTCTCAACAGAGATATTTCGACATTTCGAGAACCAGGGATTGGAAAGACAGAGAACTGGGGGAACACTCACATCATGGTTTCTCGAATAACGAAATTTGGCAGCACAGAGCCGTAAGCCCTTTTCAACATTTAAAAAAACGGGGGTTCAAGAGCAAAGGAGTCATGAGACAGGGAGTCCCAACTTTCGGAATCGTGAAATCGCAAATTTCGAAATCCCAAAGAGAAGACCGTGGTCACAGGTAGATTTCGGCATTCCGGGGTCCGAGAGGTTGAAGGAACAAGAACCGTCTACAACCGGAATCACGAAATTGCGAATTTCAAAATCCTGAAGAGAAGACTATGGTCACGGGTAGATTTCAACATTCTGGGGTCCGGGAGGTTGAAGGACCAAGAACAATCTGCAACTAGAATCACAAATTCTGAAATCCTGAAAGAAGACCATGGTTGTGGGTAGTTTTCGACCTTTCAACAACTGGGAGTTGGAGGGACAAGGAGCCCGGGAGAGCTCGCATGTAGGAGTCCCAAAATCCTGAAAACGCAAAAGGCGTGTTGGCCCAGAACAGAGAAGAGCGCCGAAAGCTGAGCGCGTGTATAGGTTTTCTCAAAGGCCTGTGCCAGAGGACAAAGGGACCCGTGGATTTGTTTGAGGGGTTCCAACAGGAGCCCGAAGAGCTATTTCGGCTCAGAAGAAGAATGATATAGAGACCGAGAGGTCAGTGGACCCTGCTGAGGTAGGGGGGGTCTGTGCCAGTTGGTATCAGAGCTTGATTTTCTATCTGTATATTGCAGGCAGAGGGAGGCATAATAGATAAAGAAAATAATCTGATACACACCATCAAAGTGGTATCAGAGCCTGATTCTCTGTCTGTATACTGCAGGCAGAGGGAGGCAGAGAATGAAAAGAAAAACACTCTGATACGCATCAAGGTGGTATCAGGGAAGAAATTCACCAGAGGAGAAATTCTGGTAACATCAAGTGGGATCATAAGCAGAGATTCATTTGTATATAATAGGTGAAGGAGGAGGACAAAGTGTTGAAGCTCTTTGATGATTGTTGCAAGGTGCGCCACAACCACTAGACAGTCAGGAGGACTGTAGGAGATGCTGGAAGCACTCACAGTTGCAGAGTGACAACAACAAGTTTTCTAAGAGGGAAGATAACAACAGGAAGATGGCTACTGAAGGCCATGGGCATGGTCATAGGGAAGGCCGCAAGTAGAAGAAAAATCCAGGGATGGATGAAGAGATCACTGAGATAAGGGTGAGGATGGAAGAGCTTGCACTACGGATGCAATAGAATGTAAGGACACATTGGGTATATGAATGGCCTTTGAGGAGGAAAGCAAAGTGGTAAGTCAAGAAATTGTTGGCCAGAAGACAACGAAGGTTATTGAAGGAATGACTGAGGTATGTGGAAAGCCTCAAAGATGAAGAAGAGATGGTTCATGTGTGTGAACCAGAAGCTGGGAGAAATCTCAGTAATTATGAAGAGGAGAGATCGAGTAGAGATCTCATAGACTGCCAAGTGGGCAGAGATGGACTTTCAAATTTCCAGGTGGGCAATAGGAAGAGATCAGTTTTGGGTCTCATAAACTGCCAGGAGGGCGGTGCTGAAAGTTCAAATTTCCAAATGGGCAATAAGATGGGATCACTAGGGGATCTCATAGACTACCAAGTGGGAAAGGGAGAGAATATGATCTCAAAGGTGAGTTCATATCAACAAGAGGAGCTGACAGAGAAGGAAGGTTAGAAAAGTATTCTGATCATTGGAGGAATTCATATATTCCTACCAAGCAGCCAAGACAAGACCAAGGAAGATGTTGTGGGTACAACAATAGAGGGACAACCAACAAAGACTGTTAAAGAGAAAGAATAATTGGGGAAAACATCAAGAGATACCCCAATAGAAGGAGAAGAAGATGAGAATTCAGAAGAATGTCTCAAAGATTTCAGCCAGGTAGCTGAAATAGAGACACCTGCAACACTGAAGTTGACAACAGAAGAGGAGCACATAGATGATATGCTCACTCAATGGGAGAAGGAGTTAGAGATGCTGGAGGATTGGTTGAACCGTCCAAAGCCAGTAGATGACTGCCATGAGCAGACAATCATGTAGATGTTGGTAGG
Organism: Picea engelmannii; assembly: GCA_009831015.1. NCBI lineage: Eukaryota > Viridiplantae > Streptophyta > Pinopsida > Pinales > Pinaceae > Picea > Picea engelmannii. The sequence continues at coordinate 29,533 of ML838562.1, forward strand.
GGAGAATTCCGAGTAATCGCTCAAAAATTTCAACCAGGGAGTGAATAGTTGATGATGACAACAGTGCTGAGGCATGCAGCAGAAGATGAGGCAAAATTCCAGTCTAAGGAGCTACTGGAGGAAGCTGGAATTCAACCAACACAAGGAGAAATAACAGAAGCAAGTATGTCAGAGAAGGTGATTGAACAATAGGTTAATTAGGAGGATAAGACTGTAGAGATGAATTTTGCAGCAGAGTGGCAAGCTGCGGCCACAGAGGAAGAAGATGGCATGGGAGATCTAGTTGATCTACCCATTTGCAGGGAATAAGTGCAGTGGAGCAGGCTGCAAAAGGAGAGCCATCCCCGGGAGCAGCTAGACGAGATAAATGAGGAGATCAAAAGGCTGATGATCAGATCAACAGAAGTGGTTATCAAAGGGAAGCTGAGTAGAGGAGAACTTGCCATAGCAGCAAGGCAACAGATGCAGCAGTAGCAGCGAAGCAGTGGAGCAGATGGACAACTCTAGAGAACTGTTTGATCCAGGTGGATTTGGACAACCATGATGGGAAGATCATGAGAAAGAGCTCATGATTTTTGCAGCCGAGGAGTATGATGCAGGAGCGTCACTCCAACGTCATCAAGTGCCAGCTAGCCAGCACATCGAGTGTGCATTCAATGGAAGGAGAGAGGCGCAACCCTCTTGTATTTCAAATTTTTGAAATTGTATTAAATATTGTAAGGCCGAAGAGACAAAAGCCATGCATACACACAGGATGTGATTAGAAACCGTCTTTAATGGTTGTAAGGTTGAGATCTATATCTGATTCAGACTAGACAACCATTCAATGTAATTGAATGTAAATTAATGAGAGTTGGTGAGGATGGAGGGAACCGCTAAAGGAGCCCCCTTTTGTAAAAAGATCCTTGGTATCTGTAGGCAGTTAGTCTGTGAGGATAGAGAGAGGCAAAATAGAATAGGATAGAGAAGAGAGATAGAAAAGGAGAGCCGAGACTCTGTTGCAGTTTGAGCTCACATTGTAATCATGCATTCTTAATTAATACAAACATAACAGTTTTTCTTGCATGTTGTTGTTCATGTATTTGTGAGTTCATGAATGAATGTCTTCATGTGTTGATGATACGTTGTAGATGTATGTTAAGTTTCATCTGCAAGGAATAGATATGTTTTCCTGTCTATTGAGTTCTTTGATTTACAGGTTTGGGTTCTTTGACGTTTCATGCAAGAGTGCATGACAGAGTATTGCAGTCTCTGTAAGCCAGTGCAAGGAGTGCACTTCTGAATTCTGCGGAATTTAGACAAAGACGTTCCAGGAGGGTGCACCAGCTGGAGTCATTGACTCAAAGAGGAAACCTCAAGGTTTTTTAACACCTTGAAGGTAAGACTGTGCAAAGGAAGGAACAAAGATATCATAATCACTGAAGGTTCTATGGAAGCTTTGCCAGGAGGGCATTGAGTAAGTGCATAGAGTGCATAGGAGAACTATATTTCGAGTTTAGAGAGAGAGAGAAGACATAATCACTAAGGATTCTGGAGAACTCTGCCAGGTGGGAATTAAGTTGGTGTAGGTGTGCACAGAAGGAAATCTTTGTTGAGTTCAGAGAGAAGGGAAGTGTCACTGGGAAGACACTCACAGGGTTATTGAACATCCTGTAGGCTCATCAAGGCGTGCTTGAGCGGGAACTGTGCAAAGAAAGGCACAGAGAAGAAACATAACTACTGGAGGTTATATAAATCTCTGCCAAGAGGGCATTGAGCCTGTGCAAGTTTGCACAGGAGGGACTCTATTTCGAGTTCAGAGAGAAGAAGTGTTGAGGAGAGACACTGGCAGAGTTGTTAAACACTCTGTAAGCTCTACAAGGTGTGCATCGAGCTGAAGAACGCCAGGTTGGCATGAAGCATTTCTTTACAGGAAATGCTTCGGATCTGAGTTTAGCGAAGTACTCAGTAGCACAAGTAGTGTGCGAGGATGGACTTATTCTAAGTCTCTAAGCTCAGGAGGAACAATTCCTTTATGCACAGAGCAGTAGAAGAAAGGAGTAGAAGGTCGAGAAACCCTTTGAGGTTTCACAGTCGACAAAGTTCAGGAGTTTGACATTTCGACATTTCAGAGTTTGGGTTTTGGAGCGGCAAGGGATTTTGGAGTCGCTGCATCGCGAACTCCTGGTGCGCGAAATCGCGCCAGT
>ML838562.1:34024-44186 GCA_009831015.1 Picea engelmannii
TGCCACCATTCTAGCGAGTCTTTCACTCTGTATTTTTACAGTCTCTGTACATTTCTTTCATTAATAGAAATCGTGTATTACTGTATCTCTGTGTTTATGGTTGCATCTGTGATATATTTCTATTATATTACTGGATATATGCGATATCTCTGTGCATTTCTTTATTATATCTCCACTCTCATTTCGTGCCGAAAATAATACAGATCAAAGCATGTATGCAACACGACCAATTCTCTCTAAATCTCAAATGGCCCAAAATATATGGCTGCCAATTTTGAGCAGCTCTCCGACCTCAGTGAGCTCTTTTTGTCCTACACTTTCAGGAATACATGCTCTTACACTTTGAGTTCTCCGTGTGTTCTACCTTTGTTTTCATAGTTCTTTTTCTTGTCCTATGCAACCTTTTTATTATATTTGATCGCCATTTTCTCTTCCAGATCTTTGAAAAAATCTGGCCCAATAATGGCTCTTTCTATTGGGTTATCCCAACTCATTAACGTGTTTCATTTCCTGCCATCCAGGGCTTCAAATGGACTCATCGTGAAAGATTCATGGTACCCATTATTATATGAAAAATCTTCTAAATGAATATAGTATTCCCACCTTGAAGGGTTGTCCATTACATACATTCTCAACATATCTTCAATCATTTCATTAACTCTCTTTGTCTTCCCATCTAACTTTAGATGATATGTTGTGCTAAAGTTTATATTTATCACAAAATTTTTAAACAACCATTTCCAAGAATTAGAAGTCAACTTAGGATCTCTATCAGATGTTATTGCCTTATGCACACCTTGTGGCCTGACAATTTCTTTCATATAGATTTTTGCAATATTGGTTGACTTATGAGTCAGCTTGAATGGAATAAAATGTTCAACATTTGTAAGCTTATCCACCACTACCATGATAGAATCATGATGCTTCATTGTTCTAGGCAACTTGGTGATGAAATCTATTGTAAGAATCTCCATTTCCACTCAAGAATGAGAAATGGAAGTAGCAATCCAATTGGATGTTTGTGCTTAGACTTACCTTCTAACATTCCATGCATCTAACGATATAATCAACCACATATTCCTTCATTTCATACCAAAAAAAAACTAGCCTCTTATAGCTGCAATAATTTTATGGTACCCTGGATGTCCAACATAAGGTACGTTATGCATCTCCTTCAACACTAGATTTCTCAACTCATGTGAATTAGGAAAAAATTATTTTTTCTTGTACAAGAGGATTCCATTCTCTTCCAACTTGTAATATTTGTGTTTTAGTTCTCCATTACCTTGTTGTAAGTCTTATTTAAGTTGTAGATAGTGTTGGTATGATGCCACAACTTCCAAAACTCTTCTCTTTAAATCTGAAATGTATATGCTAATGGCTATAACATGCATCTCATGCACCTTCTTATCGAGTGCATCAACCACTTTTTCCTCTTTACCCTTGTTGTGCTTTGTGTCAAAATCATATTCACTAAGGAATTCCAACCATCTAATTTTTCTAATGTTGGCTACTCAAACAAGTATTTCAAACCACTATGGTATGTCCTTGGCTTGAATTTTTTACTCATGAGATAATGCCTCCTCCACATCTTTAGCACATGAACAATTACTGCCAATTCCAAGTCATGCAACATGGTTCATCTCATGCTCCTTAATATTTATTGACGCGTAGCAGATGACATGCCCATTTTGGGTAAGGGATCCACCAAGTCCTTCTTTGCATGCATCAATGCACACCACAAAGTCTTCATTTGGATAAGCAATATTTAAAATTGGTGCATTGGTTAATACTTCCTTCAATTTTTGAAAACTCTCTTCACATTTTGAATTCCATTCAAACTTCATTCCTTTCTATTGCAGTGAAGTGACTGGACGCCCAATCTTGGAGAAACCTTCAATGAATCTCTTGTAGTAGCTAGCTAGTCCCACAACTGATCTCACCTATGAGATATACTTTTGTCTAGGCCATCCTCTGATTACCTCAATCTTCTCTAGATCCACTATTATGCCCTCCTCTGAGATAAAGTGGCCCAAATAGTGGAGAAAGTGCACTTGCTTAACTTGGCATATGATTGGTGCTCTCTCAACACTTGTAGCACCAACCTCAAATGATGCTCATGATCCTCCCCTGTCTTTGAGTAGATGAGAATGTTATTTAAGAAAACAACAACAAAATTGTCAATATAATTATCGAACACTCTATTCATCAGACGCATAAAAGTAGTTGTGCATTTGTCAACCCAAATGGAACCACTACACGCTCATACTGGCCATATCTTGTCAATAAGGTTGTCTTGTTGATATCTTCTTATTTGATCTTCACTTGATGATGACACGACCTTAGGGAAATCTTGGAGAATGTCCTTACTCCTTTCAACTGATTAGAAAGGCCATCAATCCTTGGCATAGGGTACTTTTTCTTTATAGTGACCTTGTTCAGTTGTCTAAAGTCAATACACAAACTCAAAGTTCCATATTTTTTCTTCACAAAGAGCACTCAGTCACCCCAAGGTGAGACACTTGGACGTAAGTATCCCTTATTCAAGCGTTATTCTAGCTATATTTGTAACTCTTTCAACTCTAATGTGCTCATTTTATAGGGAGTCTTGAACACTAGGACAACTCCAAGCATCAAGTCATTAGATAATTCAATGTCTCTCTTTGGTGGAAATCATGGAAATTCCCTAGACATATTTTCATACTCTTTCAAGACTGAATAGTCTTCAAGATTTGGAACCTTATCTTGGATGTCTCTTCCATATGTGTTGCATATATGTGACACCCTTTTCTGAAGCTTCTTTTTAGCTGCAAGGTTGAAACCTCTCTGATGGATATAGGCCTTAGAATGCATTGAACTCTCCTTAACTTCCCTTCCTCATGAAGGTATGTGAAAGCCTTATTGTAGAAATCTAGGACATTGTGATGATTTTCCAACTAATACATACCAATCAAATAGTCATATGACCCAAGTTATATGATGTTCAAATATGCTTTAGTGTTGACTCCATTCATGTCCAATGGGAAATCCCTGACAAGTTCATCGATTCTTCTTTTGGTTCAAGTGGCTAGCTAAACCAACCAAGACATTCCATGCTTACATCTACTCAATTTAAACCTTTCAACAAAATTAGGATCTATATAGCTATGAATCAAAATAGCTATAGGATGATTCTAAATCTTACCTTCCACTTCAATCATGTGGGATTGATAGTCTACTTGTCTGTTTTCCAAGTATGCATAAATCCTTAGCATGATTCTACCCATATATTCCATTGTATCATCTTCCTGGATGTTATGTATAGTCCTTATCCTATCTCTCTTGCGAGGACAATCTTTATACATGTGGTTTGCCTCGCATCCCCAATACTTTATGGGTTGTTGTATTGGCCTTTTCTCCAAGGAATCTATCATCTTAGGCTCACTTTGTGCTAGTTGTCCCTACTAATATGATTGTGATTTGTCCCTGAAAAAGGTGGCTTGAATAATTTATTCCTCTGATGCATCTTACTTTTCTTATAATCATCCCAAGAATTTTGAAAAGTTGGCCTTCCTTTAGATTGCTCATATAATTACTTAGACTTCCTTATATCTTCCTCCAAGGTCTTGGGTTCATCAACTTGAATTTTATCCCTGTAAAGTGATGGAATACCATTCAAAGATATTTTAATTTTCACCTTCTCATCCTTGATGAAACCCACATACCTCGAAATATCTAAGAATCTCTTCTCATAATCCTCCATGGTTAGGCTTCCTAGCTTTAATTCAAAGAACTCTTTCATTTTATTGTCATATTAATGCTTTGACAAGTAATGTTGTTGGAAGTACTTCTTGAAATATTTTCAAGAGATTCTCTTTTCATCAATATGCTTGACCTACTTTAGTTGGTCCCACCACATTGATCCAGATTATATTTAGAACAAAATCAAGGTAAATATATAACAAGGAAACACATAGAGATATTGAAAGAAACATCGTAATATAGTTAAATTGATATTCTATTAATGATTGCCTGAAATACAAAAGACTAAAAAATGCAAAGAACACAAGCTAGCTAGAATGGTGGTAGCTTATCTCTGAAGATAGAGATGTGATGACTATGCTCATTCACAAGAAGTTGATTACAAAGTGGCTGGAAAGGAATTTTAACATAAAGCATCAGTGAGAAATGTTGGACAACTGAGAGGGGGGGGGGGGTGAATCAGTTGTTACCGATCTTAAACAATTATGCTTATTTTAAACTCTTTGCAGAGCACTGAATAATAATCACAATAATGCAGGGAAGAAAGCAATAGAACATTCAAAATCATTCACACGTATGAAATATACAGAGACAGATATTTCCTGAGGAAAACCATAAAGGGTAAAAACCCTTCTTCTTGGTATGATAAGTAATCTTTACATTATGTACATTATCATACATATGAGCTCCAACTCATTGTGAGGCTACAACCTCTGTTTTGCAAGCCACAACTTGCTGAGAGCACCAACTCTCTGTTTTATCTAGCAACTAATAGAAGGAAGCACCAACTCCCTGGTTTCTCTAGCACCCACTAGAAGGAAGCAACAACTCCCTAAGTGTTCCAGCACCAACTGGATGGAAGCACCAACTTCCAGTCACACAGGCACCAACCTGTAAAACAAAGAACAATAATTCTTCCTTGCACCACCCTGGTTTCTCTGGCTGCAACCAGATGGAAGCTAAAACTTCCTGTGTTCAAGCACCCACTTGAACTTCTGAGGAAAACACTCCTCCCTAGCACCTCCCTACCACCCTGAAATATAAAATTTGCTATAGAAACTTATTACAGTGATATAACATTCATTAATGGCTGACCAATCTCATCACTGTTCTGCTACACTGCCCTGCTCTGTCTGCCTCACTGTCTTTCTGCACACATCCTTGCACTTTTTGTTCTTCTGCCTTTTATGCTCTGTGCGCCATGTCCATTCAATGCACCATTCCTCTTCTATGTATTTCAGCTGCTGCACTCTGCCTCCTTCTACACACCTGAATCACTCTCAACAACAACCCTCATCTCTTCTTTGTTCTGCATCCTTGTAGTCTCTGTGCACCTTGTGCATGCTATATGCACAATACTTCTACATTCTCTACCCCATGCCATTGTTCTCCACATCGGGATATTCACTGCCACTCCACATTGCCACCGCTTCACTCCCTCCAACATCTTTTGCATCCTCTATTCACAATGCTTCTGCATGCTCTCCTCGTGTCGAGTGCTTTGCCTAATCATCATTACAACTCTTCATCTTCTCTAGCAGTTAAACCCAGGCATTCATCCTCACTGAGCATTATGCTGAGATTCCTTAGCCTCTCCAGCAGTTGAGAGTCTTCATCTTCTCTGTCACAGTCGAGCTCATTTCCTCTGTTGCAGTTCCAGGCTCCAACGATCTTCCATCTGTCAATAATCTGTATGAACACCCTTCATTTCACTAGAAGATGCCTCGAGACCCTTCATCTTCTCTGGCAATCACCCTGAAGTCTCTTCAAGTCCTCTAACATAAACCATCAATCATTTCTAGCAGTTACACTGTGAACCTATTGAGCCTTGTGCCTTTGGCACCTTTCACCTTTCCTTTCACATGTGGCCTCAGGCAGTGACCACACGCCTGTTCAGAAGGTGATTTTGTGACTCGCGTTTCGTGGATCTGGGGATGAGGTATCTTGACTCTCCAAGTCGCGATCTCTAAAATGGAGCTTGGTTGCACTAGCTCCTTCCTCCATCTTCCGCAGATGTGACCACTGGCTGTGACCACATCCTTATTCGAAACTGCATTTCGCAATTTCATGTTTCGTGAATTTGTTGCGAGTCACTTTGACTCTTCCAACTCCTGATCACGAAATGGAGCCTTGCAACTTGCAATATCCTTCCTTCACATGCCCGTAGTTGTGACCGAGCGTTTATCCATAAAGTGCTTTCATGATTTCGCATTTCAACATTTCTACATTTCGGCATTCCTATGGAGAAGTATCTCGACACTCCAAATCACAAAACCCGAAATGATCGATGTTTCACATTTTGCAACCTCGAGACTCCTGTGATGAAGAGTCTCAACTCTTGACTCCTCCAACTCCCGGTATCTGAAACTCCAAAATGGAGTCAGATCAACGGTCCACAATCTTGATGATTCGACGGTCCATATCTTTTCGTGATTTCACATATCATGAGTTCCTGTCGTGAGTTGCTTCCTTGACTCCTCCAACTCCCGATATCTAAAACTATGAAATGGAGTCAGATCAATGGTCCAAAATATTGATGATTCGACGGTCCAGATATTTCTTTGATCAACGACTCAGATTAAGTCATGGTTTCACATTTTGAGATTTCAGTATTCTTGTCGTGAGTGTTCTTGACACCTCCAACTCCCGGTATCTGAAACTCCGAAATGGAGCCAGATCAACGTATTTCAACATTTTTCATTTCACCGTTTCAACATTCTTGTCGTGAGTGTCCTTAACACCTCAAACTACCGGTATCTCAAACTCCAAAATGGAGTCAGATCAACGATCTGGTATTTCGACGTTTCGCATTTCGACATTTCTATGATGAAGTTTTTCAACACTTCCAACTCCCGGTATCCGAAACTTTGAAATAGAGTTTAGCTTCTGATACCCGAAATGGAGTTTAGCTTCTGATCTTGCCATGAGATCATTGTTGTGCTGCTGGTCGTGATCTTTTCCATCAATGACAAACACGCATACTCTGCACTCTGCGTGCACCTCTGCACTATCTCTTCTGGTCTTCACGAGCATGCTCTGCTGCGTCTTCCCAAAATACTTCTGGTGCCCGCCTGCCACATTATACCTATACTCAAGCCATAATCATTGGTGTACTTGCCATCAATGACAAGCATATGCTTCCTGTAAAACATGCCAACAATCTCCCCCTTTGGCATTGATGGCAACAAAGGCACCCAGACCTGTTCTTTTCTCCCCGTTTGACATCAATGTCAAAGAAAACACGCTCCCCCTGAGCTGTTGTAGTATTTTTTAGAGGTATCAAATATTCAATCAATATAGACTCCCCCTAACAGAATGGACTCTCTTAGGTGTGATACGGGATGACACCCAACTTCTGTCAGAGATATTCAAATGGTGTCTTGGCTAGGGGTTTAGTAAAGATGTCTGCAATTTGTTCTGTGGTTGGAATGTAATGGACCTAAACAATCTGATTGGTGACCTGCTCTCTCAGAAAATGGTATTGTTGGCATGTTTTATAGGTAGCATACGCTTATCATTGATGGCAAGTACAACAATGATGATGTCTTAAGTACATGTGGAATGTGCCAGGCGGGCACCAAAAGTATTTTTGGAAGACACAACAGAGCAATCTCGTGAAGACCAGAAGAGGTAGTGCAGAGGTGCACGCAGAGTGCAAGAGTGTGCTTGTTCATTTGATGTCAAACATGCAGACAAGGAAGATCAACAACGTAGGGATAATGGCATGGAAAGATCAGAAGTGTAAACTCCATTTCAGAGTTTCGGATACCGGGCATTGGAGGAGTCAAGGAAGCAACTCACGACAAGAATGTCGAAACAACGAAATGCGAAACGTCGGAGTACGTTGATCTGACTCCATTTTGGAGTTTCAGATACTAGGAGTTGGAGGATTCAAGAGTTAAGACTCTTCATCACAGGAGTCTTGGAATCAAAAAATGCGAAACGCCGAAATCCCAAAACAGGCACATCAACCGGAGTTTCGGATACCGGGAGTTGGAGGAGTCAAGAGTCGAGACTCTTCATCACAAGAGTCCTAGAATCACGAAATGCGAAACGCAGAAATCCTGAAATAGGCACATCAACTGGAGTTTTGGATACCAAGAGTTGGAGGAGTCAAGAGTCGAGACTCTTCATCACAGGAGTCCCAAAATCGCGAAATGCGAAACGTCGAAACACCTTTTGGTGTAGGTTTTGGATACCGAGAGTTGGAGTGTTGAAACACTTCATCACAAGGAATGTCAGAATGCCAAAATGCAAAATGCGTGTTCATAATTGGCCCCTGGTCATAACCTATGGTCACATCGTCAAAGATCTATAGAGAAGAGCTTGAAGAGACAAGCTCCATTTCGGAGTTTGAGGCATGGAGAGTCGAGATGACTCATCACAAAATCCCCGAAATGCGAAAGTGTGAAATACGTTTTTGAATAAGGCTGTGGTCACAGCCAATGGTCACATCTACAGAAGATAGAGGAAGGAGCCAGTGCACCCAAGCTCCATTTTGGGGATCGTGACTTGGAGTGTCGAGACACTTGATCATAGGAATGTTGAATTGCCGAATGGCGAAATGTCGATGTAGCCGGTGGTCACGTAAATGGAAGGAGATAGCATAGCTAGGCTCCATTTCAAGTTTCACACTGTAACTGCTAGAAACCACTGATGGTTTCTGCCAGAGGAATCAAAGAGACTTCTATGTGATTGCTGGAGGAGTTGAAGAGTCTCAAGGAATTTGCCAGTGGAATGAAGACTGGTCATAGAGGCGTTTGACAGATGGAAGAGCGTTGAAGCTTGTAACTGCAACAAAGAGGTTGAGCTCGACTGTGATAGAGAAGAAAAAGAGTCTCGACTGTTGGAGAGGTGAAGGAATCTTGGCATAACACCTAGTGATGATGGACGCATGGGTTTAACTACCAGAGAAGTTGAAGAGTTGCAATGATGATCAGGAAAAACACTTGACATGGAGAGAGCATGCAGAAGCATGGCGAGATAGCATGCACAAGGTGCATAAAGACTATAAGTATGCAGAACAAAGAAGAGAGGGATGTTGCAGCTGTTGAGTGTGATTCAGGTGTGTAGAAGGAGGTAGAGTGCAACAGCTGAAATGCACAGAAGAGGAATGGTGCATAGATGGGATATGGCACATAGACCATAAAGCACAACAGAAGCAAAGAACAAAGATGCATAACTGAGATAGTAAAAGAAGGCTGAGGTGCTCTTGTAGAGAAAAACAAAAGATTAGAAAGCGCAAGAAGATGCAGACAGAGAGACACTAATACATGAGAGCAAAGCAGCATAGCAGAACAATGATAAGCCTGGTAAGCCAATGATAAATATTGTATCACTGTGATAAATTTATATATAGAAAACTTTATATTTTAGGGTGGTTGGGAGGTGCTAGGGAGGACTATTTTTCTCAGAGGTTCTAGTGGGTGCTTGAACATAGGGAGTTGTAGCTTCCATCTGGTTGTAGCTAGAAAAACCAGGGTGGTGCAAGAGAGAATTGTTGTTCTCTGATTATACAGTTTGGTGCCTATGTGACTGGAAGTTGGTGCTTCCATCCAGTTGGTTCTGGAACTTATAGGGAGTTGTTGCTTCCTTCTAGTGGGTGCTAGAGAAACCAGGGAGTTGGTACTTCCTTCTAGTGGGTGCTAGAGAAACCAGGGAGTCAGTTCTTCCTTCTAGTGGGTGCTAGAGAATCCAGAGAGTTGGTGCTCTCAGCAAGTAGCAGCTTGCAAAACAGAGGTTGTAGACTCATTATGAGTTGGTGCTCATAAGTATGATAATGTACAGAATGTAAAGAATACTTATCATATAAAGAAGAAGAGGTTTTTACCCTTTATGGGTTTCCTCAGGAAATATCTGTCTCTGTGTATCTCATATGTGTGAATGATACTGAATGTTCTATTGCTTACTTTCTTGCATTACTGTGATTGCCATTAAGTACTCTGCAAATAGTTAAAAAAAAACATAATTGTTTAAGCACGATAACAACTGATTCACCCCCCTCTTAGTTTTCCAACAGGTATTTTATGGGAATATGCTTGGTTTTGGAGTGGAATACAGAATTCTTGGACACACTGATGGCACTAGTGTTATCACAAGGAATTGGGATCGATGCAGCGTATTTTACCTCCAAGTCTGCAAGTGTCTAAATCATCCATAATACCTGAGTGCAACACGTAGCAACAACAATGTACTCTGCCTCTATAGTTGATAAAGAAATGGAACCTTGCTTTTTACTCAGCCATGCTACTAGAGAATATCCTAAGAAAAACACACCTCCACTCGTGCTTTTCCTTTCATCCATGCAGTTAGCCCAATCAACATCTGAGTAGATTGATAATTGAAAATTCTGATTCTTAGGATACCATAGGCCATAGTTCATTGTTTCTTTCAAATATATGAATATCCTTTTGATAGCTAG
>ML838563.1:14082-25419 GCA_009831015.1 Picea engelmannii
ATCCTCCTCTCTCAAGTTCCCCTCATTAATCCCCCAACAACCTTATCCCCCATTAATTCCCCAACAACCTTATCCCCTTATTAATTCCCCAAGTGAGATTGAGGAAAATGACCAACCAAACCATGAAGTGACGACATCACATGACAATCAATTGGTAGTGTCTTAGTCAATGTTGCTAAGTATGTAAAACTTTTGTGTACCAATCTCATAAGTGATGACATATGTATTATCACATTAGAGTAATAATTAAAGTCAATGATGGTTTTTTTATATAATTATGAAGATTTCTTGGGTGGGATTGTGTGTAGGAATTAATTAAATTTATATCAAACTCAATATAAGATGCACTTAACTAGAGAATAGATGATGAACTGAGTTTCTGCGGTCAAATCAATAGAATATACTTTAAATATGTGGGTCCCATATGGAACTTATGATGAATAAATATAAGAGAAGCGTCTACTTTCATTAATTAATTTACCAGTGGTAATAACATAGAGTTGTGACAATGTAAGGTGTCTAGTAAATAAGGGTAGTCGCAATCAACATATTAATAGACTCAACGTGTTATAAATCTAGTAAAGGTACAGTGGGACAAGTATAGCCCATGATCTGTTACTTGGGAGAATGCCGAGACCTTACGATGAGATCATCCCTCACTTTTGACGACCTCAGGAATATGTTTTCTCGAAGGTTGGGGGTATGTAATGCCACCTTTTGACTTAGACAACTAGAATTACCTAAGGCCTAATCACCTTTATTTTCTATTCACTGTAAAACTATTAATGATACACTTGAACTTTTAAGACATATGGACCTATGTTAATGTCAATTCTATGAATGTTTATCGTTATTTAAATTATGATGGATATTATGCAATCTATTTCTAAATTGAAAATTTTGGCATTTAAGTTGTTGGTACGTGGATATCGGATTGAGAATATGATTAAATGCATTTACATGATGATAATGCATAGATATGTATGAGTTTGTGTTATAAACTAATCTGCAGGTCAATGGGCTATGAAATAGCCAAAGGATAATGATAATAAAAGGTTGATGTCGTGAACACCGACCGAGAAACAATATGGTATGAATCTTTGTATGTGAAATTATGTTGGTTCAAATGCATTGCTATGATATGTGGACCAGTGCAACTTTTTTTTCCAGGTGGTGAGACTGCCTAAAACTGAATATACGATGATAAAATTCCCAGCAACACAGTGCCACTGTATGTTCCATGGTAGGGTGTGGACCCTAGTCTTATTAAGAGGGGTGGAGGCATTTCCCACCGTGTATCCTTTGAAACCTGGAGTCATGGGAGGACGGTGTTAGCTCACGCTCCCCTAGATGTGTGATGATAATTGTCAGTTGCCTGCTGGGGAAGCTTGGTCAAGAGAGTTGACACTTCCGCTTATGGGTTCTATTTGGAGTTAGGTCAATATAGTTGACGCTCCAAGATAGTCCAACAGAGGAAGGATATGGATGGAAGATGGAAGTAAGTTAGGGAGGAAGGATGACTAGAAGTAGTCGAGAGTGTGTGGATATTTCGCCTTATAGAAGAATTTCTTGATTTCCTTATATATATATATATATATATATATATATATATATATATAGTTAACTAAACTACAATTATCTAAGTGAATGTTGCTTGTGCTAAATTATTGTAATTGAAGAATTTCGTGAACATTTTAAATAGTTTACTATCTTTTATGAAATGAATGGTCTGGTTGATTGGATTGAAAGCATATAGGAATTACTTTAGGTGTGATAATTATTTTCATTAGTACATGTACGAGTCCTGTATGTGCTAGCTACACATGTAAGCCTTGCACATGTACACTAGTATGTGTAAGTGTTTTAAATTATTGATGTTGCTTATTTGATGTGGATGTATGAATAATGTGTCGTTACCCTTGTATTGTAAATTACTCTAACTTCAGGACAAAGTTTCTTGAAGGGTGGGTCTATGTAACAACCCAAATTGATTAATTTTTATCCTAATTTTTAAATTTGAATTTAATTAGTTATTAAAATATAGTAAATGAGTCTTTTATTATTTTATTATTAAAAAGTGGGTGAAGTAATTAATGGGGGGATAAGGATATTGGGGAATTAATGGGGGGATAAGGTTGTTGGGGGATTAATGAGGGGGACTTGAGAGAGGAGGATAAGAAAGGAGGGGAGGACTTGGAAGGGATATCATTTTATTTTGGTTTGAGAATTTCTGAAATATGGAGGAGGAGGAGGAAATTGGAAGAATTGTTTTGGAGAACTCTCATAGGGCACTGCCGTTGCTAGGAATTTTGGGCTCAGGGGCCATGAAACCACAAGGATTCCTAGAGCTAGGGAGACGAAGAGGTTGTTCCTAGTTGGCTGTGAGGTTAATATTCAGTTTGGGTAGTTGGGCATGATCATCAACACGCATAAAAGGGACTAAATCAATTAATCTACAGGTTGAGGTAAGCATTCTATGTATTTTATTAAGTTACATTTTTATTATGCTGCTGTTTTATTTTCCTGGCATAGAAAAATCATGAAAGAAAATTCTAAACTAAGTTGGAGTAATTTCAATAGGATATTAAAACATGTTTATTATATGAGGCTCTGTAAGGTAGGCCTTACTGAAATTTCCTTTTCCAATCATCATAGCATGTTTTCCTCTTTTATTTTCTCGAAACACCGAATTATGTTTTCAACAGAGTTTGATTTCCACTTTTGTCAGAACATAAAGTTCACTTTCAGTGGAGTTGAAGGTTCACCTTCCATGGAGTTGAAAGTTAAATTTATCTCTGATAAAAAAATAAATTTACCTCTGTGAAAACAATTTTGGAGGATGATTTAAACTTTTAGTCAAAACAAAAGTGCATACCCTCATTCGATAACTTAAGGGTATTGGGATAGACTTCCGACTTTCAACAAAATAGAAAGTGGAGTTTCAACTCCAATTAAAGTGAAAGTTCTTCTCTAATGTGTGTTTCAGAGTTTTTTTTTTGGGATTTTTGACTTAGGACATTTTGATGTTTTCTGGTGAATCAAATCTCAAACAAAGAAAATAACTTGTTTTTAGAGAAAATTTTCATTTGACTTAAAAATGAAAGAATTTCAAAAGAGAGGAATTGAAAATCCAAAGAAAGAAAAGAAAGTGGTGCCCAAAAAATTCAAAAAGTTTTTAGGGTGTGTTGAGGTCTCAACAAATGACGATTCACATGATGAATCACACAATATCTACATTTTTGCCTTGAAATAGAAAGAAAACTCACTTTCAAATGAAGTATAAGCTAGAGAAAACTTTAAAACAAGTAAGCATTCATACTTCCACCTTCAACTCAACTCTATATTTGCTTCTTTACTTTGATGCAAAGTACTTAGTCAACAATCTAAAGAGAATTTAAGGTTAATTTCATTTAAGTATAACTTTGAGTTAGGATGTGGATCATAACTATTGGGTGTGCTTACATTGTTAGGGGTTGATTTATTAAATTCTCCATAGTATTCTATCCTTCTTATGGTTTTTCTCTACTGCCCGCGAGCATCCATAGCCCCAACGAAGCCATCCTGATATCACAAAACTTGCTTCGTTTCCAACAAATGTCCATAGCCCCAACAAAGATATCTTCATTCCCCTACAAGACATATTCCTTCTAAACAATATTTTGTTATAAATAGTTTAAATTTTAATTATGTTATTCTTTTCTTATATATAATAGGGTAGAACAATAGCTTTATTAGCTTGGAGGATGATATCTATTATCAAATATATAAGTAGAGCAATTGGGTGTTACGATTATCTCTTTCAGGTGAAGCACCTTTAGTCATGCTACCCATATTACTTAAGTTAGTTGATTAAATATGAGTATGATTAAGCATTCTCCATTGAATCCAACCAATTATTTTAACAACATAGTATTGAATATTTCAATTTTTTTTGAGAAGAGGAAACATGAGACCGCCTTTTCTCTCAAGCTTAGCTCATAGCTATCTCACTTTAATTTTGATCAAGAAGGAACATAGTAAAACATGGAAAATAAAAGAATCAAATGTACGCCTAAATGTTGAAATCTAAACACTCAACATAAACAAACTAAAGCTTGAAAACCAAAAGGTGATTTCATAATTAATAAAACCATAAAGAAGGATACTAACTAACAAAAAATTAAAAACAATTCAAACAAAAATTGAGTTCAAAAGCATCAAACAAAACTAAGAACTAATCATATACAAGATGATTGCCTTTTTCATAACAATCAGGTGAAGTACCTCTTAAGGATCTAGCCATTAATAGGGAGAGGGTCTATATTACCCTCTAATCTTTTCAACATATATATGCCAACTCCTCAGTGATTTGGAAAGGACTGAGCCATAAGTTTTGAAACTTTATGTGTTTTCATTTTGGCTCATTGGCTCTGTCCCATTTTAATACGAAGTCACCTATTTCAAAAATCTTGTCATTGACATTGTGTTTATAAAACCATCATTTAATGATTTTCCAATGAGAAACAAACTTTTTCTTAGCTCTCACCCTTTCCTCTTCCAATATAAGTAATATATTTATTCATTTTTGGAGAGCAGTGGAAGGTTGACCTCTAGAAGCTTCGAAAATATGTAATGAAGCCAATAAAACATTGGGTGGTAATATTGCTTCCTTCCCATACACCAGATAATATGGAGATGTTCCTAATGCCCTTTTATGTTTTATTTTATCAGCCCACAAGGCATTGGTAAAGAATTGTGCCAGTTCATATGGTTTTCCACTACTATTTTTTCTAAAATGCAAATCAGATTCTTTTTAGTAGATTGAACCACTCCATTTCATTGTGGATAGTAGTTGGTTGAATAATGAAGAATTATTCCTTTATCCAAAGCAAATTTAGACAATCAAGATGAATACAAATAAGAAGAATTATAAAATACCATAACCAAAGTAATACCAAAACTAGTAATCGAATGATGTTTAAGAAATTGAATTATTACATTTTCATTAACCTATGTTAATGGCACAACTTCAACCCACATGATGCAAGAACATCCATCATAAGGCAAATATTGTAATTTGACCTCTAGAAGGTCTTAGGTTTTATTTTGAGAAGAGAAAGTTGGTTTCCTCATTTCCTTGTAACCTTGTTGAATTTCTAATTCTAGTATTGAAATTAGGGATCAAAATATTTTAGGCATAGTTTTTGTTTTGTAACTCTCCTCAGATACGTAGGAGTAAATCTACCTAGTTTTAGTATAGATATGGAAGTTATATTAGCGAAGGATTATAATTGATAGGTTCCAATAATATAAGACTTACACCCATTTTCCGAGGTTTGAAATCATCTTCTTCTGTGTATTTAATCTCATTAGTAGATCTGCAAATGTTGAATTAGGAGTAGCATGGATTTTTTTTTTTTTTTTTTTGTCAATAATCCATAACTAGTTATATTGCCATTGAAAAGATTACAAAAAATCCTTTTGCTGACCTGCCAATAGGGAAACTAGACCAACAACAGTGCAATAGTTTGTCTAATGTTTTGCATGAAAGATGTCTTGTAAATCTAGAGGACTGATATTAGCTATATCTAGAGCCCTGAAAATGACTTAAAACTGGTCTAATTATATGCCTAGATAGATAATTATTGGGTATGGCCCAGAGTCCATGATCTACAATCTGAGTGATGATATAGAAAAATATTTTTTTCATAGAAAAAAAACCTATGTATTGGATGACCCAACCTCTTGTTGCACCTGGATGGGAGGTGCTGCCACAACTTCAAGGTTGATGCCGATGATATTCCTTTCCACTAGGTTCATCTTGTAGTCCAGGAGCCAAATCTCTGCTTGCATCTTGTGTCCATCTGGAGAATTATCTCTTCCTTATCATCCTTTCTGTCTGGAAGGGATCGTTCCAAGAGCAATTTCATCTGTAAATAGTGTTCTATGGTTCACAGATAATGGGATTCACGGGAGAGAATACCTTCGGTGTCTGGAACCTAGGATATAGTGTCGGCTCTAACCTACTCATTCATGACAAAACACCGAAGGAATCAAACATCTTCTTCCACTAAGTTTATTTCATCTTGGATTTGAGGGGGCGTGTGTGCATGGTATGAGTCGACAGAGTTTTCGGTCCTTGCTATAAGATGGGATCCAGATTGACCCCTTGACGCAGAGGAGCTGCCATGTCCACAACGTGAGCGACCTCCATGATCCATGGGATCTGTAGAGAGGGGGTAATCGAGAGGGTAGAGGGGCTTGTGAAGAGAATGGGTGCAGACGAACTGACCCAGGTGAGAGCGAAGGTGAAGCGAGAGAGAAAAGTGGTCGAACCAGACCTAGAGGTGGTATGAAATAACTGCAGTATCCATCGCGTGAGAGATCATTTGAAGGAGAGTGTTAATCGAGATGAAGTTAAGGAAATATAGATGAGTGATGGTTGAGGCCATTATGAGGCCGAGGTGACTGATACAAAGGGATATATGACCAGGAACACGTTGATGTTCCTAAGGAGTTCTTCTAGAAGGAACGAAGTGAAGAATACTATTTGGAGGCGGGGATGTATGGGCCAGAGTATCTCTGCTTAAATGGTACATCATGTAGAGGCCAGGTGGGAGAGAGACATTTCGTCAGTGGTCGGCGAAGCTGATGCATGGTTTCTTGTCTTGGGTGGGAGCCTCGAGGTTGGTCGCTTCCCGACCACTCGATATGGGGGAGGAGTAGCATGGACTTGAATGAATGAAATTAAATGAATTATTGCAGTCAATCTTGTGTCATCACTCTCCTCTTTCCTAAAATTATTTGTAGAATGAGTGATTCAATTTATAAAGCTCCTGAATTCACCCTCCTGATTAAGAATTCAATGCATGTGAATGTCGATTTCTATGATTAATTAGTGTTTCTCTCCTTTCAAGTTAATTTTGTGTCAAAATTAGATGATAATCATGAATTCACTGTTGACTTGTTGTATTATGGAATTCTCGTTGTCAAGGGAAGGAATTTATTCTCTTAATTAGTGAGGGAAACAAAGGAAGTCTATTCAGACTTTCAAATTCAACGTATTGAGATTGAACTAGACCACTCAATGGAGAATTATATAAAGTACAAAGAGAATCAAACTTCTAGGTTATAACTATGTAGGATCAATTAGTTGTTGTGGTTGGTTAAATACTAAGATATGTGCTTGTTTGAATATTAATTGAAGAAGTCTTTAATGTTTGCTTGAACATTGCTTCTATGATTGTTACATTCAGTCCATTGTTTGGTAGCATGTCTGTGGGAGACCTGTGCATACCTATATCCATTCGAGAAGAGCATAGATCTAGTTGTTTGTACCTCCTATTGTGTGGATATAATATATAAAAGAAGATAAAAACATGGCTTTTCTTCATATAGCATGGGTCATGAGAGCAATATATTCATCGAAGAATGTTGTAACATCCCCACTATTAATGTAGATATAAATGTGGCTATGGACGAGCAATGTAAATGCAAAATGTATTTCCTGAATTGTAGATAAACATAATGTAATGCCAGTTGCTAGGATATGGACAAAGATGGGGGCAGATTAATCTACAAGAGAGGGGGAATGCCTAGAGAGTGTCCAAGTGGGGTCCAAAGGGAAATAATTATGGGTATTAATTCAAACCCACATTCCTAAATTTTATTATCATTTGGGGAAAAAATTTCTGTTTTCTAGTTGAGTGTATGAGGGTCCAATCATTGAATATCTATCATAAGGTGGGTGTGAGAGTCACATCCCATAGTTATTGGAGAGCATGTGGATAAAGTACAATCAACTTTGGGCAGAGTGAGTAGTCAACTATCTTGGGAAAGGAGAGGAAATCCGTATGGGGAGTAACAAACAATTTTAGACATTCAATTTTTACATGAACAACAAGAGAAAACATGGAGGAAGAGCTTTGGAGATGGAACAAAAAATCTGGGCGAATTCTGGAGCATGCTGGTGCATTTTTGGAGAATTTTGGAGATGGAAATTGAAGAACCAAGTTGTCAGGCCTAAAGAGTGAACTCATGGGTGAGTTGCACTATATCAACAAGTGTTTGCTATGGGTTTTGCCGGTAGTTTTTCCTAGTAGTGAGTTCCCTTGGGTTCCCAACTGAGAGATTACCAGCTACTTGTGCCATAAAGACCCTGATAAAGGAATGAGATTCCTGATAGACTAAGAGTAGTGAAGGGGTACATTCTTTGGGTTGGGCAGGCCAAGAGGAAGACAAATGAAGGAAATTTGGGATAGCTGTAGGAGAGAACCAATGGGTTGTGTGATACTAAGCTGTGAGTGACTGTGAGAGGCACTCTTCTTTTGTGGATTTGTAGCCCCAACTCAAGGGTGACTTGTCGTTGAGAATTGGAATATCAAGTCTATGGTTGGGTGGAACGTCCTTCCCAAGTAGCTGGTTGCACAAACGTTTTATAAAATATTTGTGTTTATATATTTTGCTGAGTTATTTATGAGTTCATGGCTTTGCATTTACTCTATGAATGAGAATGGTTTTATATGTTGTTATATGTGTTTAATATACCGTTATGTTAGGTAGATAGAGAGGTAGTGGGGGGCCTCAGAGGGCCCATAGTTATAATAGTAGAGGCCATTCAATGTAAAGTGGACTAGGTCCACTATATTATTAAATAAGGCCCATTATGGTAGTTAAACATAATAAATGGGTAGTTAAATATAATAAATGTAAGAGGACTTCTTAGAAGGTTCTACTTCTAGAAGATTCCTCCTCTAGAATGTTCTTAGGTGATGGTAGAACTATATAAAGGGGTTCAAGTAATGTAATGGGACATGAAGAGAATTATTGTATTGTGAGATGTAGCTCAATAGGAGGATGTCCCCTCGAAGAGGCAAGTGAACATGAGAGGATCCCTTCCATAATAGGATTTAGAAGGTTCTACTTCTAGAAGATTCCTCCTCTAGAATGTTCTTAGGTGATGGTAGAACTATATAAAGGGGTTCAAGTAATGTAATGGGACATGAAGAGAATTATTGTATTGTGATCTATATCTCAATAGGAGGATGTCCCTTCGAAGAGGCAAGTGAACAGGAGAGGATCCCTTCCATAATAGGATCCATTGTACGGTGTTGCCCTACCTCAAGGGTTTGATAGTAATAAATGAGATTTTGCATATTGTTCTTGTATATATGTTGTGGTTTTTGTATTCATTCTCTGGTTCTTAACAAGTAGTATCAGAACACTTTCCTTGGCAGACATTGTGGGCAAATATTTTTTATTGTTGCAGATTTTTTTTTTGGAGAAGAAAAAAGAGGGCCGCGACATTCCAGAAATTTTTGGTATATTTATGTGAAACAATTGCAGAAATAGGTTGTAGATATGAGTTCCTATCAGAAAAACACCCAAGTTGAAAAAAAAAATCGTCTAAAACGGAGTCCGGGAAGTCAAGATATTGAAGTTTTAAAATCTGCAAATTTTCAGGGTTTTTTCCGTGGACGGCGACACAATTTTTTATTATTTATGTAGAAGATGGAGGCCGAATTTGCCCAAAAAAATTACAGATCTGAGTTCCTCTCACAATTTCACCCAATTAAGAAAAAAAAATCATCCGAAACAGAGTCCGGGAAGTGAATTTATGAGCATTTTAAATTCAACAGTTTTTTAGGGTTTTCCTGAAAAAGCCGCGATTTTCTACCGTAGCTTATTGTTTTAATTTTTTGGGGTTTTTCATGATGGCTGCAGGACTGAAGAGTTCATAGGGTGCTTAGATGACTATTTCCTCTCAAACCCTCAAATAAATTCTACAAATTACTGAATCATTCAAATTCCAATTGTATGACACATTGGATGCTAGATTGCATGACCTTGCAGATGGTCTCAATGATAGTTTTCGTAGTATTCAAGATTCATTGGATAACATGCATGAGATATTTTTTATGGCAGACATCAGGGATGAATATAATCAAGAAATATATGCTTGGTATGATTTTGAGACCGATTGTGATGATTGGTATATGGATAGTTGTGATTTCTGGGATGACAACCACTTTCATATTTTATTGGATGACTCTAATCCACCTTCTGTAGAGAGCATCTATGTGACAAATCGAGAGCCAATGATTATTACCAGTGTCCATCCTGCATATTCTACAGTGGTATTATTCCTTCCAGATGCTGCTACGACCCTTTTCCACTATGTGGATGGATCTTCTTATTTGGATCCACATGACAAGTGTTAGTCTTTGGAACATCATTTTGAGTTGGTTATAAGGTTCAAAAATCTTCTACGGGGAGTTCACATGAGCACTTGGACATGGGACCTGGGCTTACAATGGTGGTTGGAATACTCGAGCATGATGGCTTTCCTTTCTACATGGGACCTTGGTTCTCCAGTCTTCTTCAACATTATGGTCCACAATTATCCATGGGACCCTGGTATATGGTTGTACATCAAGCGTTGAGGACAATGCTTTCATAAGGGGGATGGAATGTTAGGTAGATAGAGAGGTAGTAGTGGGGGCCCAGAGGGACCATAGTGATAATAGTGGAGACCATTCAATGTAAGGTGGACTAGGTCCACTATATTATTAAATAAGGCCCACTATGGTAGTTAGATATAATAAATGGGTAATTAGATATAATAAATGTAAGATGACTTCTTATAAGGTTCTACTTCTAGAAGATTCCTCCTCTAGAATATTCTTAGGTGATGGTAACACTATATAAAGAGGTTCAAGCAATGTAATGGGATATGAAGAGAAGTATTGCATTGTGAGCTGAAGCTCATTAGGAGGAAGCCCCCTTGAAGAGGCAAGTGAACATGAGAGGATCCCTTCCATAATAGAATCCATTGTATGGTGTTGCCCTACCTCAAGGGTTTTGATATAGTAAAGTGGTGGTTTTGCATATTTTTTTTCTATATCTATTGTGGTGCTTTTGTATTCAGGTCTTTGGTTCTTAACAAGTGGTATCAGAATTTGGGACTCGAGCTTACAATGGTGGATGGACTACTTCAGGATGGTGGCTTTCCTTTCTACATGGGACCTTGTTTCTCCAATATTCTTCAGCATTATTGTCCAAAATTATCCATGGGACCCTGGTATATGGTTGTACATCAAGCGTTGAGGACGACGCTTTCATAAGGGGGATGGAATGTTAGGTAGCTAGAGAGGTAGTGGGGGGGCCCAGAGGGCCCATAGTTAAAATTGTAGAGGCCATTCAATATAAAGTGGATGAGGTCCACTATATTATTAAATAAGGCCCACTATGGTAGTTAGATATAATAAATGGGTAGTTAAATATAATAAATGTAAGAAGACTTCTTAGAAGGTTCTACTTCTAGAAGATTCCTCCTCTAGAATGTTCTTACGTGATGAT
>ML838563.1:35172-58267 GCA_009831015.1 Picea engelmannii
GGATTCTTTTTCAGTTCCTATATCACAGTCCTCCACTTCTTCTGGTTGGGGCTGCAAAGTGGATTTTACAGGTACGTCGTTCTGATAAAAAAGTCTTTCTAAAGGAATCAATCCTTTCGGAATCTGGTTGTTTTTAAGGACCAGCATACGATGATCAACAATTTTTTCTTGGAAGGCTTTAGGATCTTCCCCTTCTTGCATGATCCACATCGGGTCATTTTGATTTTCTTGGTCTGCATGAGTTTCAGAGAATTCACCCACTGCTGCAAGAAATTTCTTAATTTGTTTGTCATCCTCAAAGACCTACCAGTGTCAGATATTGTCTGGTATAGAGGGTTTGTATCTGATTTCAATGTGATACTTCAATTTGAAAGTCGTGGGAGGAGAGAAGGTTGAAGCTGCTTTTGCCAATGCATCAGCATGTAAATTCTCTGCGCGAGGGATAAAGTGGACATTTACGGATGAGAAAAAGTTTTCCATGAGATCCCAAGCACAATTTCTGTATGTTCTTAATCTGGGATGCTTGGCTAGGTACTGTCGGTTTATTTGTTTGACTATTAACTCTGCATCACCATATACCTCTAAGTTATTTATATTTAGCTTCTTGGCAACCTCTAATCCTAAGACCAACGCTTCATATTCGCATACGTTGTTAGTGTAATCTATATCCCACTGAAGTCGGTAGGAAAAAGGAACAACGAACTTACCTCCGGGAGCCACTAAAAGCACTCCTGCACCCTCCCCTTCAGAAGATGAAGCACCGTCAAAATACATTTTCCAGACACCAGTGTTACACAAATATTCTGTCATGTATTCTGACTCTTCTCTCTCTACATCGTTTTCTTCCAGACAACCATCTAAACCATCATCAAAAGACAAGATACAATTTCCCAGATCTTGGTCCGCAATGTAAATAGGGAAATTGTTTGGGTTTTGAGGGTCACTGACTGTATATGCTAATATCGTTTCTCTGTAAAACCGAGTGAACTGACCACCGAACACAAGAATTGTGGCAAACATCATGTCCAATTGAAGAGAAACCCCCAACTTGTCTCCCCATGACCTAGATAACAACAAGCCATACTTAGGGGGAATATCCACGATAACCACATCCATCAGGATACTCTTAACCGGGACCTGCGCCAGGGTAACTACCAGATCTTTTATCATCCCCATACACTTAACCCTTCTTGAGTCAAAAGAGTACATATATCCATAAGTTCTGGTGATCTAGAGACCCAACTTGTCCATAATAATCTTAGGCATAATGTTATGGGAGGCTCCGGAGTCTAACATGCAATTATGTAGCAATTGATCATACAAATTCAGAGTGATATACAAGGGAGAAATGGTGTCTTTGGCCCCTTCAAAATGGGGACTAAAAGTGATGTTAGGTTTGTCATCTTCCAGGTTTAAAACATCAGACTGGATTTCTAGCTCAGAGACGCCCATTGCTTTGGTAATCTGCTTCCGATAAACAAGGTTTTTTGCTAATTCTACCAAAGGGATTGGTATCTTAATTTTATTTATCTCATTTTCAAAATTGAAAGCTCCACTCACCTTGTTTGTTTCTTTGGTTGAGACTTCCAAATCCTTCCTTTCCAACTTATTTGTCTGGACCTCTTTATCACTCATGGTCCTGGTTGAAGACGTAACTTCATTTACCGGTTCGGTTCCTTGTGCTTGGGTTTCAACTTTTTTCACTTCGGACTCTTGTGTGCTTACTACTTTAGTTTTGCTGTTAGGTAATAAGGTGTCTTCTGAAGGAGGCTCATAAGCTTGACCTCTTTGGAGGTTTTTCTTGGGTTGAGTAGTCGAGGTGGGCTTACTCTTAGATCTTAAGTTATACTTTGGTTGAAACTCAGCCATTATCATCTCAGTTTCTGGTTGAGATTCACAGAGATCAGTGTGATCACCTTCATCACCCTCATTCGATGGTCGTGGCGTGTTTAGAGATTTTTCATAGTCTTCTCGAGTCATATATGGTTGAGTGCAGTCATCACCGAAGTTCGTGACATCATTATCCGAATCTCCGAAGTCTTGAAAATCGTTCGCTCCTATGAAATTTTCGTTCTTTAAGGGAGCTTGTATTTTTTGATCTTCATTTTTTATTTGTCTTTGTTGGTTCGGGGGGTTGGGGTTCCTCTTGAAATCCTTTTTGGGGAAAGAGTCAACTTTGGCCTGTTCGAGCTCCATTCTGGATATTTTATTTGACAGTTCTTTAATTACTCTGGCCATATTGTCTACCCTATCCTCTGTGGACCTATTAGACCCTGATGGACCTGCTGGTTATCTAAAGCGCTTGGTCTCTCGGTTTCCTGTTTCGAATTTATCTTTAAGCTTACTCGAAGCCATCATATTAGACTCTATTTCTACCGCATCATCCTGCATTTGGTTTAAGGTGGCTCCCCTTCTTTCTCGCAAAAGGAGTGCAAAATCCGGTTCGAAAGCTCCGGCGAAAGTTACTTTGGCCGCGGTTTGGGACGGTTTAACCTCGGTTGGGATATTATTATACAGTTTGTTGAATCTTTGAATAAATTCCATGACTGTTTCTGAATTCTTTTTTCTCAAAGACCCAAATTCGGTTAAATAATATAGATGGTCTTTTCTCTTGCCCCATTGTCTGAGGAAAGCATCTTCCAAAGCGTCATAAGACAAGATAGATGCTGCATGTAGGCTCCGAAACCAAGTTCGGACCTGGCCTTCGAATGTTTGGACACGAAGTCTTGAATATACGTCCTCATGTTCAATACCCAGGATATCGACGAATTGATCGAAGAAATTAATATGTTCGGCCACGGTCAGATCCCCTTCCCCGATGAATTTTGGTAAATTTTTTATGTAATTTTCGGGGAGATCGTGTAGAGGGATGGGAAATACTAAGGGAGCATATCTAGCTACAACTTTTTAAAACACTCTTGGAGGGGGGGCAGGTTCTTGGCCTCCAGCTCCTCCTAGAGGGGCTCCTCCCCCTCCTCCTCCGATAAACCCTCCACCTCCTCCTCCGACCATTGCCATCGTTATTTGTGGAAATTTATAAAGGGGGTTTTGGAAAATTAAAAGTGACTCCTTGTTCTCTTCGCGAAGAGGAAAATACGACGAGGAAAGATAAGGGACGCGAGGAATCGGTTCCTCGGATTTGCAAGAGACGAAATCAAGAGAATCGACGGGTGTGGAAACCGAGTGTGTAACACACTCTTCAGAATTTGGTGAAGTCGAGAAATTCAACTGAAGGAAAGATGGTATGTCAACTACCGACGAACTATCAAGAGGGCCCTTTCCTTTGTGTACTAAGGGGATAGTCGGATGAATCTCACTCCTAACTTCGGAGCAGTTTGGCATTGAAACTTTAGTATCAAAGAGAGGACTGAGCGAAGTTGAGGGGTTGGAAGAACTCTTAGTCTTCAGTGGTGGGGTTTTAAGTTTGTAAATTGCAGCGGTTGGCTTAAGAGAGCCTCTCGCCTTTAGAATTCTTTCGGGATCGGTAACGGGCGTAATCTGCTTACCATCCAGGTTTTGTCTGGTATTCCTTCGACCGGATGCCAGTTTATTATTTGTGGAGTCACCAAGTGAAAGATTATGAAGCCTTAAAAGGTGTGTACTCTTTGTTCACTATCAAAGGGTAACACTTTCAACGAAAAACAAATGTCGTTTTCCCAGGGAAAAAGATTTCGTAACTTCGGTCCCCGACAACGGCGCTAGAAAGATGTTGATCCAGAGTCTGTACTCAAGGCTTGGAAGTACAATGTCTAGGCATCCGAAAGTGGGTAAAAGGTGAAAAGGGAGAAACGTCAACCTTCGACAAAGGAAACTAGGGAAGATGTATACGTTGGCCTTGTCTAGCTCCCAACTGTTCCTGGATAGTTATATCTTGTTCGATGGCTGCCCATGAACGTTCAAGTTCGACCCGGTTAGTAGTTGTTTTAAGAATGGTGTCGAAAAGGTTTAAGGAAATGTGTGTTTGGTTTGATAATCCAGGTTCGATATTGGGCTGTGTTGGTACAAGGACAGTCATAGAGGAACAGTAAAAGTAAGAAAAACTTCAGAGAGAGATTAAGTGCTGTCTCAATTTGGTCGTATAAAAGAGAATTTACGGTTTCAGGAATAAAATAGGGATGCAAATCAAAGGCTCTTTCCCGTAAATGTGTTATATTTTAATAAAAGGTATGGGGTGGGAGAAAAACATTTAGCTGTCTATGGTATATTTCTCCTATCAAGGGAGAATCTCACGTATAAACAGAAGAGGAAAACTGTAAGGAAATAACCGATGTAGCAGAGAATATGTGTAGAATTCTGAAAATGTGGACTGGTCTTACACCCGCTGATAGCTGGTACAGAGGAAAAATAGTAAACAATTACAGAAAACCAAAATTCATTCGCTATAGTAGTGGTCGTACTAAATTATAACGAAGCACATTAGTTAGGAATATTAAATGAAACGAAATATGAGATACAAGAAAGCAAACTTGTAACACAGTCGTGACGGAATTGAGAATCTTCAGATTTGCTTTGTATTAACTCTCAAATGTAAAAAAATCTGTTACAATCGACACAAAAAGGTCCAGCCTGTTTCATTTCTTTCTGTGGTATATTTATACAATTTTACAAATAAGATAGAATCTCAATAGTCACAAAATTTCAGTTATGACAGGGAGGAGAGCGATCACTCCATTTCTTTTTCTTTGTCTTCACTTGGTGCCAGACGTTTGTCTTTGTGCGGGCTCGGTACAGGCGACACATCTTTCAACCAGCTGAGATATTAGCCTCGACGATTCTGCTTGACAGCTGGCTTCAAAGAAGTAACATTCTCTCTAAGACTTTAGGTTATAGACTTTAAGAATGAAAACAATACATTCTCTAAGACCCCCAATGTGTGAGCCAATAACATTCATTATAAAAGTAATTTAAATATAATTAGAAAATAATTATTTTGTTTGTACTATGTACAACATTGGAGAATGAAAAAATATTTTCAAATCAAAGGTTAAGTAATACATGGTCAACGATGAATCGATTGCAAGAGTCCTGGCCTTAGGCAGGGACTAATAACATATTTCCAAGTAGCAGATACAGAAAAGATTGTGTGAAATAATAGGGTCGCCTGATAGATAACAACCATCACATCGTTTAAAC
The DNA here is from genome assembly GCA_009831015.1 of Picea engelmannii. NCBI lineage: Eukaryota > Viridiplantae > Streptophyta > Pinopsida > Pinales > Pinaceae > Picea > Picea engelmannii. The sequence goes on from ML838563.1 coordinate 40,306, forward strand.
AACGAATTCTCTCGAGCATCAAGCCAAGAAATAAAGAAAAGTTACTTTATTCCATCTTTTAAATGTCTTCCTTTTCATGTAAATTGTAAATTGTGTTAAATTTGATTTTTGCCACCTAAAAAACCCTCACACACCTAGCAGCATATCCAACCATAATTACACTTATAGGTGTGTCTATACGAGTACTGGTGATTTATTGGGCTAACTGCTGCATCCTGTCTTCCATCTGTCCATCTATGATGTCTATGGCGCATAATTGCACGCTAGGTCTAATCATGCATTTGTCTATTTGGACTATATCCACCATAGTCATCTGGGAAATATCGACCGAATCTCTTTCCTCTTTTTCCTTTAGATCAAGCGAGATTTTTGCCACATTCATCTGCACCAATGTCTCGGTATTACCTCCGCTGTCAATGCCTAGCAGATCATTGTCTATAGAACTGAAGGCCTCTTCTAAGAAATTGGTTATCTTTTTGGCTTGCTTCTTGCCTTCAGCGATGTTATGCTCCCATTCTTTTAACAGAATGTTCCCTTTGGTCTGCTCTGAAATGGTGAACCTGGGAGTACTTTCTGAAACCCTGTTGTTCATGGCTATCACAGCCTCTTGGAAGGCGATTCAAGCTGCTCCATCTTCCCTTTCTCTGGCAGATAAGTTCTCAGAAACCTGATTGACTAGCAAACAATTGTCCCAGATCGCTTCTACCTTGGTGAGCAAATTTCGCTGTGCCGCAGAGACTCTTCTCCGAATCCCGATCGCCTGGGATTTGAACATCCTGATGTTTATCATTCTGTTCTTGGCGATCTCCACCCTAGTCTGTAGCTGTTCGATCAAATCCCTTTGCTGGCTCGCTTGCATTTGACCATCCCGGATCACCATTTCTGCTTGCTCGAGCTTTGTTTTGAGCAGCTCTATCTCGCTTTTATTGGCCAACCTGGCCTGATCTATTCCCATGCTCGCCTGGTCTTTAGTAGTCTCTATTGCTGTGGCCAGTCTGGCTTCAAGGGTCCTAATTAGGCGATTTTTTCTTTTAAGTTGGTTCTTTAAGAGCCCGATTGAGAATTGATTCGTCGAGGCATATGCTCCTAGTGTCCCTGCTATTTCAGTAGCGAATTGCTCATTCTTATTGTCATTTCCATTAGTTATAACTTTATATTTCTTGGCAGTTGACTCTCCTTCTTGATAGAATTCCCTTTTCACTACTGCCTTCCTCTTCTTATCGAAGAAAAACTCATTCGGAGGGAGTTCTTCTACCCTTATGGGCCTCAGCTCTTCATTGAATATCCATCCTTCATCGATATTTCCCTGCATCGACTGCAAGGGGGTAACTGATGTGATAGGTTCTCCGATCTGCTTCGCTGATTTTCCCAGAGTAGCGACCAGACTCTGGTTCTTCGGTGGGTCTGGAGTCTTTATCTCTGCTTCTTTGGCAGGTCTAGAGTCTTTATCTCTGCTTCCAGACTCTGCTTCTTTGGTGGGTCTAGAGTCTTTATCTCTGCCTCAGGACTCTTCGTTTGGTCCCCCTCATCCTGGTGTTTTCCTTGATCGGGAGTCACATCTTTAGAGCTTTCGACATCTTTCTGTTTCGTCTCCGACGTACTCGGACCCTCACCTCGCAACACTACGGGAAGACAACTATGTCGATGTTCCTGGAACTTCAGAACATCGGCTCTTTCCTTGGGTGCCAAGGTTTGTATCCTAGCTAGAATCTCAGCATAGGACCTTGCTCCTCGGAAAATGTCATCCGAGGGTGAATTCTCATGCTCAAATCTCTTGAGCCCGCAATTGGCCAAATGATTGCTCACGACCCTCTGCGGATTGTGCTTCTTGTATTCGATGGAGACCAAATTTAGGTCTTCCAGGGATGCGGCCTCGGCTTTGGCATGCCCGAAATCTAATAAAGAATAAGAATTCAAATGAACAGGAAAAGACGACCATACCTTCTTCGAGTAGCCTTTAAGTTCTTTGCTTACACCACCAATCACTGTTTGCCTAGCGACCTCACGACAAGCCAACTTGTCAGGAATGAACAATGGTAACGCATGCGGAGGGACCGAAGCCTCGAAAACTCGGAGGTATGAAAATTCTGCTTCTACATACCAGTTTTCTATGCTGCTCAGATTCATTACTATGCTGTCCGAGATCCAGGGTGGCGGGTGACCAAAAATGGTGACATGCAAGGGCACCATCACCCAGTTAAAGATTTCGTACGCAAAATTTCCCACTTTGTTTTCCCATAATTTTGCATGATATACATGTATGGGTTCGTCTTCGGCTGGAGTCCAACTCGAGCTCATTAATGGAAATGGTGTCATAGAACAAATTGCATCCATAATGTATGCAGACATGAATAATGAAGACGCCTTCCCATTCTCTTTCTGTGCTCGATACTCTGTGACCCGACTGGTCAAGCTATCATAAAGCATCTTTTCCCAGTCAAAGGAAATGCCTTCAGCGACCCGAAACATTAGAGGCACCCATGAAAGGAAAAAATGCGAGGTGTCCTCTTTCCCATATAGCCAACATGTCATCATGGCCACATATTTGTACTGCGGTTCTAACGAAGTGATTGAATATATGCAGTGGGTATCAGCTATGAACTTCGCAGTGTTTGAAACCCAATCCTTTATTAAACTGGACATGGTTTTATCATACTGTACGCATTCCTTCTTCTTGAACTCGTCTAAGAATTCAATGCCATACGTGTGGTCAGATGTCGTGGGCAGCTTATACATGGTTTGCAGATGTTCTGACCTAAAAGTCCCGATGGTGATTTTCTGTTCGTTCATGATGGTTCTGGTCGGTATGTCCACATGGTCCAATGCCCATCGGACCATATCATAATATGGAAGCAACCGTGGCCTGGCTGCTACTCTGTGCATTCCAGATTGGATGACTATTTTGTACTTGGTGGTTATATCATCTTTTTCGTTGTCGCTGGAGTCATCGGAATAGTCCACCAACTTTGCCTATAGAACATCCGAAACGAATGACCAATTCAGGACCGAATCGATACTTCCAGGCAAAGTATTAGAGACATTGTCTGAGCCTTGTCCCAAAACCTCCACATTCGCCTTTGATGCTTTTCACGGAGCCATGGTTGGAGATTGCGTTTTGGCTCTTCTGCGATAGAAATGCGTATACATACAGAAGTCAACTGCTCAGAGATAATGTGCTCTGCGTAATATGAAATTCATTTGTTATAATGAATCATAGCCCTTATATATATTTGAAAACTCGGTACCTTTCAGAACAAGTCTGTCAAATCACATTTGGAAATAAATTCTGCCATAAAAATCCGATCTTATATTTATCGATTTACCCTATTTCCTCATTAATGTCATAAATTTTGGCGGTTTAAAAGTCAGTTGGCGTATGGAAAGAATAAGGCTACCTCATTAATCGTGCAAGCATCGAAACACGAGATATGTCTTGATTTAGCTTAATTAATCCAGTTTTACCAATGTTAATCAACATTTCGATACTCGTTATATCGAGGATTTTAGTTTAACACTTTGAATCTCTAACACCCGAGACTGCGAAGATCGATTTTGATTAATAAAAAGTAATTGTGATTTGGGGTTCGATTAATTTTATAATTATTATATTCTCCATATTGCGACTTGGAGCATCGAAGATAAGTTTCTGGAAGATTTACATGCCGAGTTGCGAAACCGCGAGATCGCGGCAACTGACTTAATTAAAAGGGAAGATAATCTTGGATTAAGCGATCAATTAATTACGTTTTAACCGCATCGTGATTTCGCGAGTCGGGTTTTAGACTGATGCAAAGACGAAGTCGTAACCCCGCCTGCTCACACAGGACCCTCTTCTTCTCTGGCCCGAAGAGCTAAAGTGCTCCTCAAACCCCTTATCGGTATTTTTCTGCACCCACAGGATGCTCTTTATGACCTCCCTCCTTGAAATCAAGAAATCGGACGTCGCTAGATCGCAAAACCCGATGAATATTCGCCCGTTCTCTTTTCCTTTTGTCATAGATCGTCCCGTCGGGAAATCGGTCTCCACGAGGTTGTAAACCGCTTGCCTTGCGAATCCCCGATTCCCGTTTCTTCGATGCCACTTGGCGCTAGCCCTGCTGGTTCAGCCCCTGGTCCACGTGACCAGTCCCCGTGACCTCAGCCTTATACCCTATCGGGACTTTGGGGTTTTCGATACCATAATGCGCCTGTCCACGAAACTCGAGATCTTCCGAATCCCGACGCGCCATTCTTTCTCAGCTCTAGCCCCTCTCGGCTATACCATGGTCCCTGCGACCACCACACCATGACCACAACCTTATTCCCGCCCCATCGGGGTTTCGGGATTCGCGATTCTAAAATGCGCGAACACCACGTCTACGAGATCCCCGATATGCCGATGGACAAAATGTCGACGACACCTAATCCTTTGACACCTGTCCTTACAGATGGATGGTTCCGATGTCCTCTCGCAGGATCGTATCCTCGCGCCTTTGCAACCTTTGGTGCCAATTATTTGCTCTTCCACCTACGAGCTTTTGAGACACGATGTGCCACCTGCCTTCCACCGACTCCTGTGTGGCCCCACGTACTCCATTACCTTATCGGGAAATCGCATTTCGCGATTCTGCGATGCACGAAACTCTCGCTCCCGGGATCTCCGATATCCCGATTCCCGATTGACTCCAATCACCAAGGGGTTGACTTCCCTGTCGGCTCTCCCTGACGGATGCCTGATCTCTGCCACGCGTCCTTCCAACGGACGACCCAGATCTCTCTCGTTGGTTCGCCGCCTCGCGCCCTCGCGCCTCGCGACTCTGAACGACTTCTTCTTCCTCTTCCAACTCCCGATGCCCGAGTCCCCGATATGGGTGATCTCGCGACACGTGTTCATTCCCCAATGAACGGTCTAGATCAACTCGCTATTTTGGGCCCCTGGATGTCTCGATAACTAAACCTCGTGCATCTTCCACAGATCCGACGACTGTCGTGTATCTGTTCCTTCTCAGATCTGACGACTCAGACCCGTTCTCCTCTACGCCCCTCCTACGCTGCCTTCTGGACACGAATCCACGGTCCAAGTTCTCTCGGCTAATCCAATGGACGATGTGGCTCCTCCGGCTACATAAACTCTGCGCAACTTTTCCCGATCTAATGGCTGTCGAGATTTTCGAGTGAGATCCGACGATTGTTGATCCTCCTCTCCTATAAGTTCCTTCTGCACTTTTTCTGGACGTGAATCTTCAACGGTCCAGATCTGTTCTCCTGCCGATCTCGTGGCTGGTGCTACTCCCTCCTGAGCATACACACGTTTTCTTCCTGCCTTGGGAGGATTTCCAAGGTTCCAAAGGCCTCGACCTTTGCTTCATTCCTTTGTGGGCTCTACGGCTTTGAGCATCGCTGTGCGTTATCCACAATGCTACTCTTCCTGATCTTTCTCCTCCTTTTGAATCCTTCAAAGGATTCGACGTCTGCGCTCCTGCAGAGTCTCTGCGCACATACGGTGCTATCTCTTCTGAGCTTTCACGAGTACTCAGACCCCTTAGGGGATTTTGTCTTCTTTTCTCCTCCCACAGACGGAGAATACAAATATCTTCCTGGTCCCCTTGCTCAAGCAATCTCCTGGCTGAGCCTTCGGGGTATCCAACAATCCAATAAAGATCCCACAATGGACTCTTTCTTCAAATGGCAGAACTCCAAGAGTTCTCTGTTCTCCTGTGCTTGCTTGCATGTTTTCTCGACGCCCTCCTGGCGGAGTACTCGCTCAATGCCCACTTGGCAGAGCTCCCAGAACCCTTAGTGATTCTAGTCTTCTCCGAACTCTCAGCAGAGTTCCTTCCCCCTGCACCTCGTGCTTACGCTCAATGCCCACCTGGCAGAGCTCCTACAGAATCCTCAGTGATTCTGTCTGCAACTGTGCTCTCGTGCACATCCTTACCTCCAAGGTGTTCAACAACCTTGAGGTCTTCCTCTTGAGTTGATGATTTCAGTCCCTGTGCCTCAGCACATCTTTGTCTAACTCCTCAGAGTTCAGAAGTGCATCCTCTATGCACGGCTCTCAGAGTCCGTATCACTCTGTCATACCCTCACGGCATGAAGCCTCAAAGAACCTCTCAACCCTGAAATCAAACACAACTCATGCAGAATGCATCCACACAACATACATTCACAACATAGATATAGAACACATACAGACATGCATATAAGACAGAAGAATGCAGGAAAAACTGCTTCTCTTATATATTAACAAATGGCTAAAATGCCTGTAATTACAAGGTGTTCCTGAGCTCTCTCTGGCTCCTCTCTACTCTACCAGATTTTCTCTGCTCTACCTGCAGATGCTCTCTAGCTCAACTAACTCAAAATGAGATATGAAAATCTCTTTTACCTGAGGGGCTCATCGAGCACTTCCCTCCAGGATTTACCTACCCTAATAAATTACAATCAATGGTTGTCTAGTCTGCTATCCAGAACTAGATCTCAACCGATCTAGCATTAAAGCCGATCCTATCTACTGCATGCACAAAGGCACAACTTCCCTGGCTCACCAGCCTAAGCACATTTAAATTACATTCAATTCACATATTTGAATGAGGCTGCGCCTCCCTTTCAGCTTTGAATGCATGCGCGCTGACGTGGCTGGCTGCTGACATGGAGAGATGCTCCTTAATGATAGACGGTGAAATTTTCGAAAAGGACAACACTGAGTGGCGAAATGCCGAGAGGATATTTTATCACGGTTTAGCTTTTACCCTTAACCTTGACATGGGTTACTCAAATAAGGACCTCGTGTTCTTGGCTATCGGGGCTATGCCAATAAATTTTTGGGTTTGGCGAACGCCGAGGTGCGAAACCTTGACGACGTCTAATCATGGGTTAGGGAAAACTTTACCCTCGTTATTGTCTTGAGTAAAAAAATTTAAAATGATTTTGCTGTTTCGTGGCTCGGGACATGTGAACTTCATGACTTAAAGTATCCGACCTATGAGATACCGAAGTAGAACAAAAGAGGAAACATTTTTACGAAAGGTAGGACTCGTTTCGAGAGTATAATAATCATCGCTGCTCGCATAATAAAGCTTCAGAGATCTCGATATATTAGAGGGAAAATATGAAAACCATCTTTAGATTTCAAGCATTAAAAATGAATTTTGTGATGGGCTAGAAAAACAAGGGCGACTCCAACAGATCCTACAGTCATGAGGAAGAGATCAGAGGTCTCCATGTCAACATGGGTAATGTATAGACATAGTCAAATGGAAGAAGAGGTATGAAGGAGCCTATAACTATGAGAAGTCTGCATAGGAAAGTGCAGAGCTATTGAGATGATAATGAAAAGATTATGAAGGCTCATGAAGAGATATTTTAGAGCTTGAACATGTTGCAAAAGCAATCCAATAAGGAATATTGCATAAAGCCTGAAGCTAGTTCTAGACAAATGACAACATCCATAGCAGAAGAGATGAGAATGGGAATGATAGGTAGTCTAGGAGTAGGATCATATGCCATCATTCCCTAGAGCAATCCACTAGCAGAGCTCATGCTAGTTCATGGCCATGGAGCATCCCAAGTGTGTCCCCTGTCAGGAGACAAAGGAGAAGGCCCGATGGAGACATATTTCAAGGTGAACTCAATAAGATCAAGCCACCAAATTTCAATGGTGAGCATAAGAAGGGAGAGGAGGATGAGGCATGGCCATTAGAAATACATAAATACTTATAGCTGCATGATTACCCCTCTAGGGTAGAAATAATAATTTCTTGCAAGGAAAGGAAACTATGTGGTGGGATCAACTTAAGCAAGCCAAGCATATTGATGAGAAGAGGGTCTCATGGAGGCAGTTCAAAGGATATTTTCAAGAGAAATATTTGTTTGAGAATTACTATGAGAGGAAGATGAAAGAGTTATTTGAACTCAAGTTGGGAAGCATGACAATGGATGAGTATGAGAAGAGCTTATTTGAGTTGTTGAAGTATGTGGAGTTCATAAAATATGAAAAGGTAAAAATCCAAATGTTTCTTAGTAGGTTACCCTCCTTCTGCAGTGACAAGATACAATATGATAACCCCAAGACTTTGTAGGAAACCATAAGGATAGCAAGGCATCTCTATGAGCAGAGCAAAGGGAGTCCAATATTTCAAAAGACTTGGAATGATAAGATGAAAGGAAAGAGGGAGAAAAGGAAGAAAGGTTTTAAGACACCCTTTTTCAAGACAACTCTCAAGTAAATCGACAAGGCCAGTCAACCCAAAATGAACACTAGATAACAAATTCTTTTGGGAAACAACCTGTACAATGTTGGGGATGTGAGGGAAATCACTTGTATAAGGAATACCCTCATAAAGGAGAAAGAATGCGGACTGGACACAACATTTGGGAGGCTGAAACAATGAAAGATATGGGAGGAAGCATGCCAAAGATTTATGCAACCTTGAACAAACAGGAAATTAGAGTATCAATCCCCCATGATTGAAGTGGAGGGTAAGATTGATAACCAACCCATAACAATTTTAATTGATTTTGGAGCTAGCCATAGTTACATAAACTCTAACATTATTGACATATTTCACTTGCAAAGGAGAAAGCATAAAAAACCTTGGTTAGTTCAGTTAGCCACAGGGGCTAAGAGAAAGATCAACGAGTTGGTTAAGGATTGTTCGAAAGATATGAATGGACTCAACACAAAGGTAGATGTGAACATTGTATTGTTGGGTTCATATAAATGTCTAATTGGAAAAAAAACACCATGCTGTCCTAGACTGTTACAACAAGACAATAACTTGTCTTGACGAGGAAGGGCAGTAAGGAAAGATTCAAGGCATTCCAAGAGTTGTAGCTGTTAGAGAAATTTCAACCATGCAACTAAAAAAGAGTTTCAAGAAAGGATGTCAAATATTTGCAGCCCATATGGAAGAGAAACCTAGAAATAAAGTGGCAAGTCTTGAATACCATATGGTCTTAAAATATTTTGAAGATCTTTTTGAGGAAATCCCAGGATTTGTACCAAAGAGAGACATTGATTTCTCTATTGATTTGATGTTAGGTATTCCCCAGTGTCCAAGACACCTTACAGAATGAGAACACCATAACTAAAAGAGTTGCAGATGAAACTAGAGGAGATTTTGAAGAAGGGGTACATACACCCAAGTGTGTCACCTTGGGGAGCCCTAGTTCTTTTTGTGAAGAAGAAGGATGGAACCTTAAGGCTGTGTATTGATTTCAGACAACTGAAAAAGGTCACTATAAAAAAGAAATAATCAATTCCAAGTATTGATGATTTATTTGATCAACTGAAAGGTGCAAGAATATTTCCAAGATTGACTTGAGATCAAGCTATCATTAAGTGAGGATAAAGGAAGAAGATATAAAAAAAACAACGTTCAGAACAAAGTATGGACATTATGAATTCATGGTAGTGCCATTTGGACCATTAAATGCTTCATATGTTCTTATGTGTCTAATGAATGGAGTGTTCAAGGAGTACCTGGACAAGTTTGTAATTGTTTTCTTAGACAATATTCTCATCTATTCTAATTCTGAAGAGGAGCATGAGGACGTTCTAAGAATGGTGCTAAAGGTTTTATGGGAGCATAAATTGTATGCCAAGATAAGTAAGTGCATATTTTATCAAAAGAAGATCCATTACTCGGGGTATATTTTTTCAGAATATGGGATAACAATTGATCATGAGAAGGTAGAGGCCATTAGAGGATGGATAGCACCAAGAAATGTGATAGAGGTCAGATCATTTATGGGTCTCGTGGGTTATTACCAAATATTCATAAAAGGGTTTTCAAAGATTACAAGCCCAATCACTTCTTTGCAAAAGAAGAGAGTGAAGTTCGAATGGACTCCAAAATGTGAAGAAAGTTTCGAACAATTGAAAAACATTTTGACAAGTACACCCATATTAAGGATTGCAGATCCATATGAAGACTTTGTATTGTGCATAGACGTCTGAAAGGAAGGGCTCGATGGATTCCTCAGTAAAAAATATCATGTGGTATGCTATGAGTCCCGAAAATTAAAAGAGCACAAGATAAATTATGCTACTCATGATCTAGAATTAGCAACAATTATACATGCATTACAAATATGGAGACATTACCTCATGGGGAGGATATTTGAGCTAAGAAAAGACCACTGTGGTCTGAAACATTATTTGGACAACCAACACTAAATTCCAGACAAACTATATGGCTAGAGTTTTTTTAGTCAGTACGAATTTGAAATTAAACATATCAAGGTAAAAAAAAATCAGGTGGTTGATGCACTCAGTAGAAGAGCCCATGAAGTGCATATTTCAGCCATTAATATGTATAGGACAGATTTAAAAGATAAAATTATTGAAGTGGTAAATTTAGATCAACATTATTTGCAAACAAAAGAAAACTTATAACAAGAAAATTTATAGCAAAAATTTAAAAATTATGAAATAAAAGATGATGGAATCTTTTTGTACAGAGGCAAGGTGTATGTGCCAAATTCCATGGAGCTGAAAAATATAGTGCTGAGAGAAATACATAACGTGCCATATGCTGGGCACCTAGAATATTAGAAACCCATTACAACTATAAGGAGCCAATACTTTTGGCCAAGAATGAAGAAAGAAGTGGCTAACTACATAGCCCAATGTCTAGAGTTCCAAAAGGTGAAAGTAGAGTACATACATCCAACGGGGCTGTTGCAACCATTACCCATTCCAGAATGGAAGTGGGAAGTGGTTATAGTAGATTTTATTACAAAGGTACCCGAAACAATGAAGCTACATGATTCCATCATGGTGGTGGTGGATAAATTGACTAAGGAAACAAATTTTATTCTCGTGAAGATAACACACAAGGAAACAAACATTGCAGAGATTTACATGAAGGAAGTTGCTAGGTTACATGGAGTGCCTAAGGTAATAGTTTCAGACAAAGATTCCAAGTTTACATCCAAATTTTGGCAAGGTTTGTTCAAAGGATTTGGGACAAATCTGAATCTTAGTACAACATATCACCCAGATTTAGATGGGAAAACAAAGAGGACCAATAAGTTAATTGAAGACATGCTCATAATGTATGTGATGGATCAACCATCGAAATCAGAAGACTATATCCACTTAGTGGAGTTTTCTTATAATAATGGGTATCAATCCTCATTAAAACTGAGTCCATTTGAAGCTTTGTATGGCAGGAAGTGTAACACACCAATGAGTTGAGATAATCTCGTAGACAGAGCCATTGTTGGGCTAGATTTGTAAAAGGAAATGGAAGAGAAAATGACAAAGATTAGACATAATTTAAAGGCTTCCCAAGATAGGAAGAAGAGTTATGCAGACAAGAACATAGTTTTTATATATTTTAAAGTGGGGGAACATGTTTTCCTAAAATTTAAAGAAAAAAGAAGTTCAATAAGATTGGGTTGTTGCCCGAAGTTGGTAGCAAGATATTGTGGGCCTTTTGAAATATTAGAAAAGATAGGGCCAGTTGCATACATTCTAGCATTTCCTATATCCATGAGAGTTCATAATGTATTTCATGTGTCATTATTAAATAAATATGTCCATGACCCTAACCACATAATTGATTGGATTGTGATCCAAGTGGAAAACGAAGGGGATTTCCGGGTGGAACCAGTAAGCATCCTAGACCAAGAAGTCAAATTGCTTCAGAAAAAATCCATAGGTATGGTAAAGGTTCAATGGAACTGTTATGGTACTGAAGATGCAACATGGGAGCATGCAAAAAACATGTGGGAGGAATACCCACAATTTGTTTTCCAATTTTGAAGAAAATAGAAACTAAAAATACAAGATTCCATTTTTGGGCACCCAGTACCGGAACCACATCTTTGAAATTCTTGGTCACCTATGATGATATCCTTGATAAAAGAATGGTGCAGCTCGATGGAATAAATTAAGTGAAGGGGGCACATTCCTTGGGCCAGTAGGTTGATAAGAACGAGAGATTATGGTTGGGATTGTTGTTGGAGGGTAAAGATTGGAAAATTTGTTTCATTTTCTAAATATTATGATGTAAATTTATATACGTATTTAAGCATGGTGTGGTGCATTGAGGATGATGCACAATTGTAGGGGAGGGGGAATGTAACATCCATACTATAATCCCCAGTTTAATTAATGCATAATGTAGATATAAATGTGGCTATGGTCGAGCAATGTAAATGCAAAATGTATTTTCTGAATTGCAAATAAACATAATGTAATACCAACTGCTGGGATATGGACATAAATGGGGGTTGATTAATCCACAAGAGAGGGGGAATGCCTAGAGTGTGTCCAAGAGGGGTCCAAAGCCAAATAATTATGGGTATTAATTCAAACCCACATTCCTGAATTTTATTATCATTGGGGGAAAAACTTCTATTTTCTGGTTGAGTGTATGAGGGCCCAATCATTGAATATCTGTCATAGGGTGGGTGTGAGAGTCACATCCCATAGTTATTGGAGAGAATGGGGCTGAAATAAAATCAAATTTGGGTAGAGTGAGCAGTCAACTATCTTGGGAAAGGAGAGGAAATTCGTATGGGGAGTAACAAACAATTTTAGACATTCAATTTTTACATGAACAAGAGAAATAGGGAGGAAGAGATTTGGAGCTGGAACAATAAGGATGGGGAAATTCTGGAGCATGATGAAGCTTTTTTGGAGCATTTTGGAGCATTTTGGAGCTGAAAATTGAAGAACCTGGTTGTTAGGATTGAAGAGTGAACTCATGGGTGAGTTGCATTGTATCAACAAGTGTTTGTTGTGGGTTTTGCTGGTAGTTTTTCCTAGCAGTGAGTTTCCAGTTGAGAGATTCCTAGCTACATGTTGCAAAACACTACAACAAAATAAGCCATTAGCGCCAGAATTTAGTACATTTGAGTGCATGAATTGGGCCAATTGGATGGCCTAAAACTCGACACTAAACGACGTGTTCACCTGGGCCCTAGATTTAGCGCCGAGTTTTTCTCCTGGTTTAGCGCCTGGTTTTGCTCCTGATTTAGCGCTTGCTCATGGTTTAGCTCCTAGATTAGCACTGAACCTGAGATATAACTCCCAAAATAGTGCCCACAATAACTCCTGGTTTAGCACCCCATTTAGCTCCTTGATTAGCGCCTAGTTTAGCTCCTAATTTAGCACCTAGTTTAGCTCATGGTTTAGTGCCTATTTTAGCTCCTGGTTTAGCACTTGGTTTAGCGCCTAGTTTGGCGCCTAGTTTAGCTCCAGGTGTAGCTCCTAGTTTAACACATAGTTTAGATCTTAGTTTATCTCCTAGTTTAGCGTATAGTTTAGATCTTAGTTTAGCTCCTAGTTTATCTCTAGTTGTGGCGCCTAATTTAACTCCTGGTTTAGCGCCTAGTTTAGCTCCAGGTGTAGCTCCTACTTTAGCTCTTGGTTTAGTGCCTAGTTTAGCTCTTGGTTTAGCTCCTAGTTTAGCACCTAGTTTAGCTCGAGGTGTGGCGCCTAATTTAGCTCCTGATTTAGCACCTAGTTTAGCTCAAGGTGTGGTGCCTAGTTTAGCTCCCAATCATGCTTCCTGTTTTGCTTCTAGTGTAGTGTCAAAAATAGCTTCTATTTTGGCCTCCAAATTAACACCAAGATGTGCTTCCATTATTGCATCTTTTTTTGCTTCCAGAATTGCTTCCTTGTTAGCTCCATGGTTTGCTTCCTTTTAGTTCCAAGCTTTGCTTCCTTTTTAGCGTCTAGTTTTGATTCCTTTTTAGGTCCAGGGTTTGCTTCTTTTTAGTGTTGGGATTTGCTTCTTAATTAACATCTAGTTTTGCTTCTTGTTAGGCAACCAATTTAGCTTCCTACTTAGATCCAAAAATAGTTCCAAGTATGGCTTCAAATTTAATGTCGATTTTATTTCCATTTTAGAGCCACATTTTGCTTCCATTTTAACAACTCATGTTGCGTCCTTTATAGCTTCTATTTAGTAATTTAACTTTTTTTATTTCAATTTAATTAGTTAAATATATCATACATATTAAAAAGCTTATATTATTATAGAGTAAGTCATATTGCATTTGAAGTATTTTATATGATAGCTTTTATAAATAATTTTTAGGGAACTAAACATCCATACAAACTAACAACATCATTATACTTATTAAATCTCCATCTAAATACAATATACAACATACAATATATATAAAATAACAAGATAATGATTATAACATGATCATCATATATTATTAAAACTATTCAAATATATCAATATTAGATAAGTATCATGTCAAACAACTTATATCTTTAATACTGATAAGATCATCATCATATATAACTACAACAAGTGAAAGTAAAATATGACAGTAGATCAATAACATGTCAGAATGATACATGGACAACAATCGACGTAAGTTAAAATGATATATGTCCAAATGATATAAGTCAAAATGATAAATGATGTAACTCAAAATGATACAAGTCAAGATGATATATTTCCAAATGATATAAGTCAGAATGATAAATGTCAAAATGATAAAACTCAATAATATGGTATTGCAGGTGAAAATGATACATGTGATAGTAAACATGAAAATAGACATCATAACGATATATCAACAATGATCCATGATGGAGTCTATATGATCAATGTCACTGGATACTACCAACAATTAGGTCATCATCAATATCTTGATCATCATCAATGTGGTCATCATCGTCGTCGTTCACAATGTCTTCTTCATCTACCTCATCATCACCATCTCTCGTGTCTTTATCAAACCCATTATAGTTTGGATCTATCTCATGAGGATAAACTGGATCTTCTAGAAGACCCTTGTTCTGCAAAAAATAATATTCAAAATGAAAATTTATTATTTATTTCATGCAATATTTAATTTTTGTGTTATATTTATAATATTACAACATATGAAACAAAACCATAATCATATTACATCAGATCAAAGTGCACATACGATAATAAAATTTCAAATAAGTTACAAATGAGAAGTCATTCCAATGATGTAAAACATGCAACAATTCCAATAAACGTTAGTAAAGATAGTAATTTTTTTTTATACATTTTAACTATCAACTGTAAATTCTATTACATAACCGTAAGTGCCAATCATCTCCATTTTGTGCTATACATGATTATGTTTGCCTATAAAAATCCTTTGAGAGTTAATTGGTCTATATATCTTCTTCTCTTATGTTTCACAGATGAATATTTTTCTAGGACATTTTGGCCCACTGTAATATGATTCAAAGGTCCTTTGAGAATTAACTAATTTATAGGTAGTTTTAAAGATGCTCTTGATACTCATTCAACTAGACCACATCCAAATGTCAATCCTTCCAAAGAAAAAATTCAATACATCAAGGCCTAAAGGGTTGAAAATTATGACATAAATGTAATAAAAGGTGTCAAGGTGTATTTCCTTGCCTTGCCTTGCCATGCCATGCCATGTCGTGTCATGCCATGTCATGTCATGCCTTTCCATTCCATGTCTTGCCATGCTTTGCCTTTGGAAGCCTTGCA
The DNA here is from genome assembly GCA_009831015.1 of Picea engelmannii. NCBI lineage: Eukaryota > Viridiplantae > Streptophyta > Pinopsida > Pinales > Pinaceae > Picea > Picea engelmannii. Next base: position 55,761 of record ML838563.1, read on the forward strand.
GTGCCATTCCTTGCATTGTCTTTCCTTGCCATGCATTTCCTTGCCTTACCATGCCATGCCATGCCATGCTTTGCCTTTCCATGCCATGCATGTCATGCCTTTCCTTTGCATGCCTTGCCATGCCTTGCCATGCCATCCCTTTCCTTGTCATGCCATGCATTGTCTTCCCTTGTATTCCAATGGTGCATGAGGAGCATCTGGAGCACGTGGAGCATCTGAGAATGGCGCTAAAGGTTTTAAGGGAGCATAAATTGTATTCCAAGATAAGTAAGTGCATCTTTTATTAAAATAAGATCCATTACTCGGGGCATATTATTTTAGAATATGGGATAACAATCGATCCTGAGAAGGTAGAGGCTATTAGAGGATGGCCAGCACCAAGAAATGTGATAGAGGTCAGATCATTTATGGGTCTCATGGGTTATTACCAAAGATTCATAAAAGGGTTTTCAAATATTGCAAGCCCAATCACTTCTTTGCAAAAGAAGAGAGTGAAGTTCGAATGGACTCCAAAATGTGAATAAAGTTTCCAACAATTGAATTTTTTTTTGACAAGTACACCCATATTAAGGATTGCAGATCCATATGAAGCTTTGTATTGTGTATAGACATGTGCAAGGAAGGGCTCGATGTAGTCCTTAATAAAAAATATCATGTGGTATCTTATGAGTCCCGAAAATTAAAAGAACACAAGATCAATTATGCTACTCATGATCTAGAATTAGCAACCGTTATACATGCATTAAAAATATGGAGACATTACCTCATGGGGAGGATATTTGAGCTAAGAAAAGACCACTGTGGTCTGAAACATTATTTGGACAACCAACACTAAATTCCAAACAAACTAGATGGCTAGAGTTTCTTAGTCAGTACGACTTTGAAATTAAACATATCAAGGGAAAAAAAAATCAGGTGGTTGATGCACTCAGTAGAAGAGCTCATGAAGTGCATATTTCAGCCATCAATATGTATAGGACATATTTAAAAGATAAAATTCTTGAAGTGGTAAATTTAGATCAACATTATTTGCAAACAAAAGAAAACTTATAACAAAATTTTAAAAATTATTAAATAAAAGATGATGGAATCTTCTTGTACATAGGCAAGGTGTATGTGCCAAATTCCATGGAGCTGAAAAATATAGAGCTGAGAGAAATGCATAACGTGCCATATGCTGGGCACCTAGAATATCATAAACCCATTACAACTATAAGGAGCCAATACTTTTGGTCGAGAATGAAGAAAGAATTGGCTAACTACATAGTCCAATGTCTAGAGTTCCAAAAGGTGAAAGCAAAGCACATACATCTAACGGGGCTGTTGCAACCATTACCCATTCTAGAATGGAAGTGGAAAGTGGTTATAGTAGATTTTATTACAAAGCTACCCAAAACAATGAAGCTACATGATTCCATCATGGTGGTGGTGGATAAATTGACTAAGGAAACACATTTTATTCCCATGAAGATAACACACAAGGAAACTAACATTGCATAGAATTACATGAAGGAAGTTGCTAGGTTACATGGAGTGCCTAAGGCAATAGTTTCAGAAAAAGATTCCAAGTTTACATCCAAATTTTGGCAAGGTTTATTCAAAGGATTTGGGACAAATCTGAATCTTAGTACAACGTATCACCCAGAGTTAGATGGGAAAACAGAGAGGACCAATAAGTTAATTGAAGACATGCTCAGAATGTATGTGATGAATCAACCATCAAAATCAGAAGACTAGATCCACTTAGTGGAGTTTTCTTATAATAATGGGTATCAATCCTTATTAAAAATGAGTCCATTTGAATCTTTGTATGGCAGGAAGTGTAACACACCAATGAGTTGGGACAATCTAGTAGACATATCCATTGTTGGGATAGATTTGTTAAAGGAAATGGAAGAGAAAATGACAAAGATCAGGAAGAATTTAAAGGCTTCCCAAGACAGGAAGAAGAGTTATACAAACAAGAACATAGTTTTTATAGATTTTAAAGTGGGGGAACATGTTTTCCTAAAAGTTAAAGCAAAAAGAAGTTCAATAAGATTGGGTTGTTGCTTGAAGTTGGTAGCAAGATATTGTGGGCCTTTTGATATATTAGAAAAGATAGGGCCAATTGCATACATTCTATCATTTCCTATATCCATGAGAGTTCATAATGTATTTTGTGTGTCATTATTAAATAAATATGTGCATGACCCTAAGCACATAATTGATTGCACTGTGATCCAAGTGGAAAACGAAGGGGATTTTCGGGTGGAACCAGTAAGCATCCTAGACCAGGAAGTCAAAGTGCTTCAAAAAAAATCCATAGGTATGGTAAAGGTTCAATGGACCTGCTACGGTCCTGAATATGCAACATGGGATAATGAAGAAAACATGTGGGAGGAATACCCACAATTTTTTTTCCAATTTTGAAGAAAATAGAAACTAAAAATACAAGACTCCATTTTTGGGAACCCAGTATCGGAACCACATCTTTGAAATTCTTGGTCGCCTATGTTGATAGCCCC
>ML838564.1:0-24736 GCA_009831015.1 Picea engelmannii
TAGCTAGGGAGGTATTACAGATAATGGTCTGGAGCACAATCATACCATTCACCCGGTAGCATAAATATAGTTGTATAGAGTGTCTCATGACTATGTCATGAGCACTATCAGTGTCATCAGCTGCATCATTTCTCGGAACCATACTCTATCTGAGTAATCAGACATGATACTCAGTCCACAGAGTGATACAAGAGCCATTCTTCTAATCTAAAAGAGTATATGTTTTGAACCATTCTCTATCTGGGAAATCTTTTTTCATCATTCATCTGGATGATAATTATTTTCAACACTATTGATAATCTTCAAGGCAATCAGAACAATATAATCCAATAGAACACATTGTGTCTATCCATAGTAGTACACAACTACCATCCAATGGTACACTACCACACCAAGTACCACACAGATACTTGATCAAACAGTGGAACACAGCCACCATAGTAGTATACATCTACTGTCTAGAGACATACGGTCTTCATAACAATCATCTAATATCAACCTGCACAAAAAAAATGTTATGATATAAACTGAATCATCTGGGCCATTCTTCCACTCACATTTGTAAGATCTTGGAAGAGAATCTGCCCTTAGAAGGTAAAACATCAACGATGAGCTATCTGGACTATTATTTTCAAGCAAGGAAGAATAATTGTCCTTATTTATGAGCTTGGACCATTCCCCACCCTGGGCCATTCCTCCGACACTAAACAAAGTGTAACCTGGAGAGAATGAGTCTTCCCTAAGGAATGTCTGTCCCTGATTGTTGAACCTGGACCATTCCCCACTCTAGGCCATTCCTCTAGCACTAAACAAAGTGAAACCTGGAGAGAATGAATCCGCCCTAAGGAATGACTGTCTGGACCATTTCCCATGTTAACCACAATAGGAAATGTTTGTCTTGCAACAACCTCCAAAACGAACCATTCCTCATGTTAACCACAATGAGAAATTGTTGTCCAGTGAGGCGGGCCAGTCTTCTTGAGTAACCCTCAAGAAGAGAGACTACCCTAGACCACTCCCCATGTTAACCACAATGGGAAGTCATTGTCTATGGTACATCAGCAATCTGGACCATTTTTTGAACTAGAAAATTTATGTCTGTCAGAAATCTCAATCCACTTTCCGAAATGGAAAGAATCTGCTCATCCTAGACCATTTTTCGAACTGAAAAATGATTGTCCATCAATCAATAATACATCAGTGCTCCCTCCCAACCTGGAAGTCATCTCTTCCTTTTTTAATAAGGAAGCCGTCTCCATGAGCTCTAGCTTGAGTACGCAAACTCTTTCATCTTGAACATAAGCGTTATCAAAATGTCTATTTATCTGCTCATCTGTGGAGATATGTATTGGAGAACCACTTTCTCATTTTTGGACTTCATCATGGATAATGTAATGCTTGATTTCAAATTTACTTCGGTCTGGGACACTGGTCTTCTTTTAAGGCTTCATATAGTTATGATCAATAAAGTATATCATTGTTGGAAAAAATGGAACATATCCATGTGGCACTTCTTCTGTCATCATGAGATCTGATCTTGTGAGTAATCATCCTGATACAATATCTTTGTTATAGAAAATCTTCACCATGCTTCTCTTGTGCACTGGAGGTTCTCCACAAAGTTATCTTCTTCTATCTGTATACAAGGGTCTCTTTCTGGTATGCCTTAAAGTCTTGAGATTGCTCTTCATATGCTCTTTGTTCAATTGCTCTGGAGAACATTCTTTGCATTCATGTGATGTAGAACTCCAACCCATGGATTTTGTGGATGATATAAAGACTCATGTAGAGGTATGTTTGGTTTACTGGAATAAGTAATCGTCATAGTCTTCTCCCTCCATCTGGGAGAACCTCTAGTTCTAGATCTTGCAATGCTTGCATATATACATTGTTCTTCATCACAATTTTCAGTTCCTCTGCTTGATTGTTTTTAGTGAGTTCATATCAAGTTGGTAATCTTGTGATTCTTTTTTACTGGTTATTCTGGCTTCCCTTTCTTTCTTGGAATCTTCGTTTTCTTCCTAATGTTTTTATTTAGCTCTTTGGTCCATGGAGTTTCTTATAGATTCCATGCCCTAAAGATTTCATTTATTTCTTTCATCATAGGATCACGGATGTGGATGGACAACCAGGGATACTTTAAGGCTTTTCTTCTAAGAAGTCTTCTTCTTTGGTTCAACTAAACACATACTGTCTTTCATGGTTGCTACCATGTATATATACTTCATTATCTTCAATGGATCATAGGATGAGCTCCCTCCTAATCCTTGCTTCATGTATGAGTGCATATAATCATCTCCCTCCGTCTAACAGAATCCATGCTTCCGTTTGCATCCTTATTGTCTTCTTCAATATATAATCAGCTTATCTTGTAATAGCTTCCACATGATTTGTTTGATGTGTCCTTTCTTGTGTATTATCTAACTTGTATAATGATAGCAATCCTTATCTTGTTGTTCTTCCATAAGTATAATTCATCTTTGAACATATTATCTTTTAAGAGATAGATATACAAGATATGTACAGAGACTATGCAAACAAGATATGTACAAGAAATAAGAAGAGTATTGTTACCTTCAGAAGAAGAAGTCTCTTTCATCCTCCTTAGTCTTCTTCATAGGTTCCTTTTCTTCGGAAACGGATGCTTCATGTTTCTCCTTCCTTTTCTTCAACTTAGGGCAATGACTCTTGTAGTGACCATACTTTCGACAATTGAAGCATTGTATTTCTGAAATATCTTTCTCTTGATTTGTCTTCCTCTTTGAACCAAACTTCCTTTTGTTCCTGAAATTCTTGAATCTTGTTGTGAAGGCTTGATCATCTTACTTCTTTTGGGGTTTATCTTTTACACTGATCCTAGACTCTTCTTGAGCACAGCAAGTCCAAATTTCTTCAAATGTAGGATACTCCTTCCTTGTGTTCATGCTTGCGGCAAATGCATCCCACGTCTTGGGAAGACCATTGAGTAATATGTTTACCAATTCCTTCTCTAAAATGATTTCTTCAATATCTTGTAGTTGATCTCTTAACTGAGAGATTCTCACAAAGTATGATTTTATGTTGTCATCATCATTCATCTTCATGTCATGGAAATCATTCTTCAGACTCATTATTTGTCTAATGTTTCTGACTGAGAAGAGGTTTGTTAGGGCATCGTACATCTTCTTTGATGAGTCAAGATGGGAGGTTTAGGGTATCAAGTGGTCTTTTATAGATTCCACTATGATACTCATAGCATTGATGTCGTCATCTTTGAACTTCTCCATAACTGGAACGTTCTGCGGTTCCTTCTCTTTTCCTTCTCCAAACTCTGGTTTCACGATATCCAGCACTTTATTCTTGGCAAGGATGAGGTCAATCCTTGTCTTCCATGCTCTGAATTTAGAAGCTCCATCTAACTTGTTTTCTGACTTCATAGAGTAAGTCATGGTTGCTTTGACTTGGTCAACCTTAGATCTAACCAAAAACTCAAACTTGACATATTGGCTTGCTGAGAGTACCAGGAGATGTGCTAGGCTAGGGTGCACTGATCTATCCGTAAATTAGGTCAATCCCTTCACTTAAGCTGCATCAATGATAGGATTAGGGTTTCTCCAACTGCACCTGCTAGTAACCCTAGCGGCAGTGCTATGGTGACTACTCCTTCTAGAAACCCTAGCAACAATTCTTCAATGAGCTTAATATCCTTCTGGCTATGTTTCCTTCCAATGGTTAGACTGAATGAAGGAGGTGTGAGCCCATAAACTGTTAGAATATAATGGATGTGCTCATTTTACCATTAACAATATCTCTATTGTCACCCAACCATAGTTCGAAGCCACCCTCCGAGCACCTTAACCTTGACAAAGAATCACTCCGGAAGCAAATCCTATTCTAGATAGCCAAACAAAGGGTAGCACACCTTTCCCCAATGATAGCACACCAACAAGAGATGACCAGATAGTCCAAACCCTAACCAAGAGATAGTCCAAGACAAACGTGATCTGCTAGCTGCAACAGCTACAATGGCATCTCTCCTCCAAACCTGCGCACAAAACTGGGCACTGCAGTGCTCACAAGTGTTTCTCTGTAATTCTGAGACTACCTACCAGAATGAACACTGGCCTTCTGTATTTATAGTAATTTTGGCTAACTGCCTGGGCCGACTTCTCATTCTTGGTATCTGTATGTTTAGTATATATTATTTCTTCTGGCCGACTTCTTCTCTTGGAGGCTAATAACATAATACAAGTTATCTTCTTGAGTCGACAAGTCTTCTAGGGTTATTAACCAACTCATTAGGGTTTCTTCTTGCTTCTCAGAATATCCTATTCTCGTCAGGTTTACACGTGGAGGTAAATACCTCCAACAACTACCATAATATCAACACAATCATCCTTGAGAAGAGTACCAGTTGCAGCACTAGTTATAGTACCAGTTGTAGTGCCAGTTGCAGCACCAATTGCAGTGCCAACACCAGTTGCAGTACCAGTTGTAGTGAAAGTTTACGTGAAGTATTGGGAATACTTTTTGTTGTCCTAGTGCATAACCAACTACCTTTAGATTGCAAGTTGGATAACTTTTAATATTTAGGGTTTGTTGCTGCTACCAGATGGTGTCGTTGTTTTTCGGAGGTATGTACTTGTATATGTTTAAATTGTATCACTATCTTAAGGGTGTTTGCAAGAGAAGGGATCTTTTTTCTAAGCACAAGATCGAGAAACTATAAAAGACAACCTAGGTGGGAACAACATCAATTAAACTCCAGGTTTGATATTTTTATATTGATGCAGTTTAAGTAAGTGTTGTAACTAGAATAACAGTCTTTAAATTCTATTATTGCTATCGTTGTTGCTAGTTCAGTGAACACTTTATTATTATTGGTACAACTACCATTAGGTGAATACTCATATTAAGAATGCACATGTGTACAATAGAAATTGATCTCCTATAGGAGATGTTCTTGGTTGTCCTTGTTTCTTGTTTCGGGCAGGTCACAGGTAATAGCTCTGAGAGGGAGCTATAATGATGGTTGCAGAAGGCAACATGAAGTAGACTATCCAGAAATAGAGTTGTGCACACCTATTTAATGAAGGAGAAGAGGAGGTCGGTACATGCAGAGGGAGAATATGACTCTGAAGACTATAAATATTAAGAGGGACTCAAGCTTCAGAGGGAGCATGTAGACTCAGAGTGAACCTGATCTTAGAGAGAGTCAATTTCTTAGAAACTTTCATTCAAAAAGAATCCCTCTTCAGATTTAGATTTAGATTTAGATTTAGATTCATATGGGAGATACGTCCTCTGAGACTGACATATAAGAGGCTAGATCAAAAACTTCAAAGACTTTGAGGAGATATGAGAGCTCCTAGGAGGATTCCCATGTTTCAGTTAAGGGAGCTAGTCTGAAGGACTGGGATGTGGACCTTTTACCTTGATTTCGAGACATGTACATTGGTTGAAAACAAAACATTTTTTGAGATACAAGCGAATATGCATTGGGATATGACTCAGATGGAGATGTGAAGCTGCAGGATTATACAGACTATAACTAGGTAGGGAGTGCAGTGGATCGATAGAGTACTTCCAGTTGCTTCTTCAGTTTGGGATTAGTGTGATGTCATGGTTGAGAAGATAGAAGACGATAGTGGAATTCAGTACAATAAGGAAGAGTATATAGCAACCAATACTGCAATTCATGAAGCAACGTGGATTCAAAAGTTTATTGTAGGACTTCAGCCAAGACATGCTACAAAGGGAGTTGTGAAGCTCCAGTACACATCCACAGATGAGTAGCATCGAGTAGACAGTATCCATGATTGGTCATGCTGATTTGACCAAGGGAGAATGATACATTCACTCACAGGATTAGCCATGTTGATTTGGCTAGTGGTGAATGGACCATGCGTAATATTTCTCCTATTAGTCATGTTGATTTGACTAGGAAGGAAAATACTTGAGGTGGAAAATGTTAACTCTCGTTGAGAGGGAGGTGTGTGGTTTCTTCTTATGTCAGCTAACCCCTCTATCCAAGGGTTCCTTGGATCAGTCTTGCAACTGAGGGGGTAATGCATTGTCAGACCTGATGAGAGAAGAAACATCACATGCATAGTCATGAAGACTATGGGAGTAGCTTCGTGCTACTAGATGAGACTATAAATATGGTTGATGGCATATTGTAGTAGTTGATTGTTTCTTAGTTATAGAGGCATCAACTATGATTATGGTTGATGGCATATTGTAGTAACTATGTGTTACTAGCTGATTGTTGCATAATCGTAGGTATAACTATTGTAATATCCCCAAAGACAAGCCCTATTGTAATCATTTTTATGAATTGTAAATCATGTTTTGTAGATTGGTGAGCCAAGTATTGATAAGTTGGTGGGCTTATGTGTTTATTAGGCCGGAGAGCCTAAGTGTCAAAGGCCAGGAGCCTGTTTTTCTATATGTAATATGAAGAACATTAATATAATATATGAACAGTGTTGAATGCAAACCGACCACGAAGAAAGAGTGATGGGGGACTAAGCTTCCACAAGGTGGGTAAGGGAAAAAGGGCTAAAAGGTTGGGAAGAGAGGATAAGTGTTGAGCATAGGGGCTAAGATTAGGGTCTTAAGTCCTTAGGAATAATAATTTATTATTATTCCAAAATCTATGTGAAATGTATGTTTTTATCCTAAGTCCTGGGAGGGGAAACGCATGCAGCTCCAACATGTGAAAAAAGGGAACGCATGTAGCTCCAAGTGTCGACCTGGTCACATGCATTTAAAACTGTTGAGTTAAGCCATGTTGGGGGGGTTCCTTCGTTGTTGCATCCGTGCTGCTAGTTTCTAGATCCTCTATCTGAAAATCATTTGCCTCTGCTTTAGAACCTCGGTTGTCTTACCCTCACACAATTCTGAGAACCAAAACCGGTGACCTATTCTGTGTCTTCTATGGAACCTGACACCGAAGAAATCGCCTGAGCATGATGTGTCTACCGTCTGGCCATTTCCATTTTCGAACCTATGCCCTTCTACTGTTGTGACTATCATCCTTGCGTGAATGAGTGTTGAATTGTGGTTGTTGTTATCTTCTGGACGTCCACACCCAGTTTTTCCTGTTGCTGTTGTCACCTGTGAGTTAGCCAAATATGTTGATGTTGTTGTCAACCTGAACTTGTGGGAATTGGGTTGAAACTGGTCGAAGAACCAGGCTATCAGGACTGTGGTAGAAGAGGCAGGTTGTCAGGCCTGTGAGCAACTCTCTCCAGGTGAGAGATTCTGTTGGGAAGTGGTTTTCTCCCAGAGAGATTCCAACACTAGCTACGGAGCTATGAGAGTTCCTAATCCGGCTTGTTGTCGAGACCCAAAGAGGGAGGTGAAGCACCTATGGACTTTTCTTTTGAAGGTGTATACTCCCAGGTGGAAAAAGAATGTGGGGAATGAGAGTCTGTGAGTAGTGGGCATAAGAAGTCTCCTGGAGAGAATCCTTATGGTTTCTCTGTGCAGTTTTCCTATCACCTCAACCTAGTCTAGGATTCCCTTGCTCTGGGTGGAGATTGGTACCATCTCGGGGATGAACTACTACTGAGCGTGATGAGAAGCGAGGTCTAAGGCTGGGAGGTTTGTGGAAATTCTGCACGTAGTTGGTAGAGTTACAACAATTTCAAAGATAAGTATATGCATGTATTTAGTTCAATTAAAGTGCATGTCTGTGATGCTTTCAATATTATCATGTATTCCGTTGCGATGATATTTACTGTTGATTCCATTAATTTTGTATGTTAGCAGTAATTATATGTTTACTTTGTTAAGCCATTTAACTTCATCTAAATGCATATTGTGTAAGTATGAGAATGTTTCTGTGTAGTAGCATTGCCCGACAAGTGGGTTGATGGCCGAGGACATTACAATATGATATCAGAGCCCAAGGTCTCAATGTTGAGCCTAGATGGGCCGGATAAGTGGTTTTTGAACCCAAGGTTTCAAGAGGAAATTGTGTATGGATGACTAATTTTGAACCTTAGAATGTTTCTGAGTGCCAATGGGTTACTGGGTGGTGTACAAAGCTCAGGAGAAGTAGTGGTAGAATAAAACCACAGCCGGTGTGGTATTTGACCACCAAGAGGGAGGGCACTCAACACTTGGGGTGTTAGAGCCATAGGATTTGTTTGGAAAGAAGGGAAAAGTGGGGTGCGCTGAGGATATTCGAGAAGCCTTTCAGGAGTTCAGCTGTCAGGAAAAGCGGGGTGCGCTGAGGCACAAACCCCGAAACCCAAAACTCTGAAGTCCCGAGAAGATATACACCATAGATCTGGGAAAATGACCTCATTCATTGGATCAAGTAGAAGAGAAGAGAGTAATTTCAGGAGTTTGGTTGTCGGGAGAAGTGGGATGTGTTGATGCACAAACTCTCGAAGCCTGAAATAGTGAAATCCTGAAGAGCTGAAGTAGTGGGTCCGATTGACGTCACTTGGATGGATGCGAACCCATGGGATGTGTGCCACGTGCCAGTGGGCCCTGAAGGAAAAGTAGATGCAATGGGGCTAGATGGAGTCACATGAGGTAACGTGGACCTTCTTAAGTACACCACGTGTCACCACCTTGGTTGGTGACAGTCTTGTTGTGGGCCCAGTGGCTAGAAGGGTCAGAATTTTAGAAGTCGGGAGTTGGAGAGGGAAGCGAGTGTGAGAGCCTCCAGGACCGAAATCCCAAAACCCCGAAACCTGAAACCCGAAACCCCGAAGTTCTGATTAGACAACCTTGATACCCAGAGCTTGGTCATGGACCATGGTCATGTGGGTTGGAAAATTGAGAGAAAAAGGGATAAGGCCTGAGTGCACTACATAGCAGAGCAGAGCTCAAAAAATTCATGGAAACTGAATGTTTTCTTGAATCAAGTTGTTTATGAATGTTGTGGGATTTTTTAAGGAATAATGACTTGACAAATTCTAGTTGTCTGCACATTGTGATGTAAAATTTCAACAAGCACCAGAACCAAATAGAATTAACACTGAGTGCAAAAGAAATGGAAAGGGCATAGACTGCTTCCAGTTCCAAGGATGAAGCAAAAGGAATGGATGTTCATTTGGGAGTTGAAGGATCGAACTCTAATGACCATGGAGAAGAGATAGATAAGGAAGGAAACAGGAGGAATGTCATTTAAAGATTGCAAAAAGATGCCCAAACTCGCCGAGCAGATAGAAGAAAACTCAAAAAAACTCAGGAAAATTAATGAGAATTCAACATAAAGTTGTTAAAGAGTTTGGAGAGAATAGAAAAGAATTTGGATAAGGAGAGTGACTCGAGAAGAACAGGGATTCACGAGACTTCTAAGGGAAGAAAGTCAAGGAGTGCGGGTAGACACCGTCATCACTCCCAAGGTCACTCCAAGAGAAGGACCCACAGTAGTTTAGGCCCATTCCCTACCAGAAAGCACATGAGATCTGGAGTGGATGAATTGAAGGGAGAGATGAACAAGATTAATCCTCCTACATTTGATGGAGAACATCAGAAGGAGGAAGACGTTGAAACATGGTTGCTTGGTATGAGGAAATACTTCCAACTACATAATTATTCCTCTCATGCGGAAGGAATAATTGGGATGTATCAACTGAAAGGAAAAGCATCCATGTGGTGGGATCAACTTGTGAAGGTGCAGCACATTAGAGAGAAAGATATCACTTGGAAAGAATTCAAGAGTTATTTTGAGAAGAAGTATCTGACAAAGAGATATTATGACAAAAATATGAAAGAGTTCTTTGAACTCAAGCTAGACAGCATGACCATTGATGAGTATGAACGTAGGTTTTTGGAATTGTTGAAGTATGTTCCGCTCATCAAAGAAGAAACTGTCAAGATTCAAAGGTATCTGAGTGGACTGCCACCTTCCATTTGTGACAAGATCCAGTATGATGACCCAAAAACCATGGAAGAAACAATAAGAAGAGAGAAATGCTTATATGAGCAGCAAAGAGAAAATCCTACCTTTTGGAAGGCTTGGAATGACCATAAGAAGTTTAAGAAAGAACAGAGGAAGAAGGGAAACAAACCTCCCTTTTTCATAAATAGTCCTCAAGGAAAGCCATCATTGAGAGAGCCGAGAATGGATGAAGTAGGGGAAAAAAGGCCAAGACAGGCGCCCATTCAGTGTTGGGGCTATTAGGGAAACCATAAGTACAGAGATTGTCCCCACAAAAATGGAAAAGGGAGATTTTTCCATAATGTTCAGCAAGCTGGAACAGTGGAGGACATGGGCAGTAGAATGCCAAGGATCTATGCAGACCTGGACAACAAGCAAGTTGAATTTCAATCGCACATGATTGAAGTAGAAGGTATGATTAACAATCGACCATTTACTATTTTAATTGATTCGGGGGCTAGCCATAGTTATGTAGATCCTAGAGTGGTGGAAAATTTTCATATGTCATGAAGAAAACATGAAAAGTCTTGGTTAGTACAGCTGGATACAAGAACCAAGAGAAAAGTCACTGAGTTAGTTAAGTCTTGTCCAGTGGATATGAAGGGACTGAGCACAAAGGATGAATTGAATATTCTTCCTTTAGGTTCTTATCACTGTCTAATTGGGATGGATGGGTTGTACCAGCACCATGCCATCTTGGACTATCGTAATAAGGCATTCACTTGCCTGGATGAGGAAGGGAATCGAAAAATAGTCCAAGGAATTCCCATAGTTGTTGTTATCAGAGAAATCTCAACAATGCAATTGAAGAAGTGCTACAGAAAAGGTTGTCAATTATTTGTAGCTCATGTGGAGGAAACACCTAAGGATAAGGTGTCAAGCATTGGAGATCATGTGGTGCTAAAGGAGTTTGAACATGTATTTCAAGAGGTACATGGATTACCCCCAAAGAGAGATATTGATTTCTCTGTAAACTTGATGCCTAGAGCAGCTCCAGTGTCAAAAGCTCCTTACAGAATGAGTACGTCGGAGCTGAAAGAGTTGCAATTGAAACTTGAAGATCTTCTGAAGAAGGGGTACATACACCCAAGTGTGTCACCTTGGGGAGCCCCAATCCTATTCGTGAAGAAGAAGGACGGAACGGTGAGATTGTGTATCGATTTCAAAAAATTGAACAAAGTCACTATGAAGAACAAATATTCTCTGCTGAGGATTGATGACCTCTTCGATCAGTTGAAGGATGCAAAGATATTTTCGAAGATAGATCTCAGGTCGGGATATCACCAGGTAAGGATAAAGGATGAAGACATGAGCAAGACCGCCTTCAGAACAAGGTATGGTCACTACAAGTTCACAGTGGTGCCATTTGGTTGACAAATGCACCTGTTGTTTTTATGTGCCTGATGAATGGTGTATTCAGGGAATATTTGGACAAATTTGTCATAGTCTTTTTTGATGACATTCTGGTGTATTCAAAGTCAAAGGAAGAGCATGAGCAACATATGAGGATGGTGTTGCAGGTGCTAAGAGAGCACCAACTATATCCCAAGTTGAGCAAGTGCTCGTTTTATCAGGAGCAGATCCATTACTTGGGGCATATTATCTCGAAGGATGGGATAGATGTAGATCTTGAGAAGATTGAAGCCATCAGAGAATGGTTAGCGCCAAATAACATGACGAAATTCAGATCCTTTATGGGTCTAGTTGGTTACTACAAAAGTTTTACCACAGGGTTCTCGAGGATAGCTCACCCTATCACTTCCTTGCAAAGGAAGGAGAAGAAGTTTCAATGGGCAGAGGATTGTGAGAAAAGCTTCCAACAATTGAAGAAATTGTTAACCAGTGCTCCAATATTGAGGATTGCAGATCCAAACGAAGATTTTATGGTGTGCACTCATGCGTGCAAAGAAGGACTGGGAGGGGTCCTCAGTCAGAATGGATTCGTAATTTGTTATGAATACAGAAAGTTGAAAGAGAACGAAAGGAACTATGCAACTCATGATTTGGAGTTCGAAGTCATAGTACACACTCTAAAGAAATGGAGACATTAACTCATGGGAAAGAGGTTCGAACTAAGGACAGAACATAATGGTCTGAAGTATCTGTTTGATCAGCCAATCTTGAATGCTAGGTAGAGTAGGTGGCTGGATTTTCTATGTGAGTACGATTTTGATATCAAACATATCAAAGGGAAGGAAAATAAAGTGGTTGATGCACTCAGCAGGAGATTGCATGAATTACATGCTACAACCATTATCATGTACTGAACTGATATTAAAAGCAGAATTTTGGAGGCTGCAAATACAGATTTGCAGTACAGGGATTTGGTAGCAAAGATACAGCAAGGTAAGATGCCACATAAAGTGGAGAGTTATAAATTGGAAACTAATGGAATACTTTTATACAAGAACATAATTTATGTACCTAATGTCCAGGATTTGAAACTTGTGATTTTGCATGAAATGCACAATGTGCCTTATGCAAGGGCACCCTGGATATCATAAAACTGTGGCAGCAATCAAGAGCCATTACTTTTGGCCAGGTATGAAGAAAGAGATTTTTGAACACATCACCAAATGTATGGAGTGCTAGAAGGTTAAAGTTGAGCACAGACACCCAGCAAGGTTGTTGCAACATTTACCCATTCCTGAGTGGAAGTGGGAAGTAGTGACAATGGATTTCATCATAGGATTGCCCAGAACAGGCAAGCAACATGATTCAATTATGGCGGTGGTGGACAAGCTTACGAAAGTTGCCCATTTAATTCCATTAAAGACTACTCACAAGGCATGGATGTTGTCGACATCTTTGTGAAGGAAATAGCACGCTTGCACAAAATCCCTAAGACAATTGTGTCTTATAGAGACCCGAAATTTACCTCAAATTTCTGAAAGGGGTTATTCAAGGGGTTTGGAACAAATCTGAACTTTAGCACAACTTATCATCCTGAGTCTGATGGGAAAACAGAGAGGGTGAACAGAGTAATAGAAGACACGCTAAGGATGTATGTGATGGACCAACCATCAAAATGGGAAGACTACCTGCACTTGGTAGAATTCACCTACAACAATGGGTATCAAGCATCATTGAAGATGAGCCCATTTGAAGCACTTTATGGAAGAAATTGCAATACTCCAATAAGATGGGATAATCCAGTTGATAGGGTAATAGTTGGGCCAGAGTTTCTCAAGGAAATGGAGGAACAAATTCTAAAAATTAAGTAGAATTTAAAGGCTGCCCAAGACAGGCAGAAAATTTATGTTGATAAGAACATAATCCACAGAGAGTTTAAAGTGGGTGATCATGTTTTTCTGAAAGTAAAAGCTAACAGAAGTTCCCTGAAGATGGGAAACTGTGCCAAGTTGGTAGACAGATTCTGTGGGACATTTGAAATCCTAGAAAGGATTGGGTCAGTTTCATATATGCTTGCATTACCTACATCCATGACTGTACATAATGTGTTTCATGTTTCATTTCTTAAGAAATATATACCTGATGCTAATCCTTTAATTGATTGGAATGTGATTCGGGTGGAGCAAGAAGGTGTCCTTCAAGTGCATCATATGCGCATATTGGACCAGAAAAGAAAACAACTTTGGAATCGAGCCATAGGGCTTGAAAAGTTCTAGTGGACCTGGTACGGTCCTGAGGACGTGACTTGGGAACATGAAGATGCTATGCGGGTAGAATATCCGCATCTTTTTGAAAATTTTGAAAATCTTGTTGATGTTGTGTAAAAGTTGCACTGAGGACAGTGCAAAAATAAGGGGAGGGGATTTTAATATCCCTAAAGACGAGCCCTGTTGTAATCATGTTTATGAATTGTAAATCATTTTTTGTAGGCTGGTGAGCCAAGTTTTGATAAGTTGGTGGGCTTATGTGTTTATTAGGCCAGAGAGCCTAAGTGTCAAAGGCCAAGAGCCTGTTTTTATATATGTAATATGCATAACATTAATATAATATATGAACATCATTGTGTGCAGACCAACCAAGAAGAAAGAGTGATGGGGGACTAAGATTCCACAAGGTGGGTAAGGGAAAAAGGGTTGAAAGGTTGGGAAGAGAGGCTAAGTGTTGAGCCTAGGGGCTAAACTTAGGGGCTTAAATTCTTAGGAATAATAATTTATTATTATTCCAAAAGCTATGTGAAATGTATGTTTTTATCCTAAGTTCTAGGAGGGGCAATGCATGCAGCTCTAGCGTGTACAAAAAGGGAACATGTGCAACTCCAGGAAGACAAGTGTCGACCTGGACGCATGCAGTTAAAACTATTGAGTTGAGTCGTGTTGGGGGGGGTCCTTCGTTGTTGCGTCTGTGCTTCCAGTTTCTGGATCCTCTGTCTGAAAATCGTTTGAATCTACTTTGGAACCTCGGTTGTTTTACCCTCACACAATTCTGAGAACCAAAACTGGTGAACTATTATGTGTCTTTTGTGGAACCCGACACCAGGGAAATCGCCTGAGCGTGTTGTGTCTAGCATCTAGTTGTTGCCATTTTCATACCTATGCCCATCTACTGTTGTGACTGTCATCCTTGCATGAATGAGTGTTGAACTATGGTTGTTGTTGTCTTCTGGACATCCACACCCAGGTTTTCCTATTGTTGCTATCACCTGTGAGTTAGCCAAAGCTGTTGTTGTTGTTGTCAAACTGAACTTGTGGGAATTGGGTTGAAATTGGTCGAAGAACCGAATTTTCAATCCCGTGGTAGAAGAGGTAGGTTGTCAGGCCTGTGAGCAACTCTATCTAGGTGAAAGAGTATTTTGGGAAGTGGATTTCTTCCAGAGAGAGTCCAGCACCAGCTATAGATCTCTGAGAGTTCCTGATCTGTCTTGTTTCCGAGACCCAGAGAGGGAGGTGAAGCATCGATGCACTGTTCTTGTGAAGGTGTATACTCCTGGGTGGAACAAGCATGTGGGGAATGAGATTCTGTGAGTAGTGGGCGTAAGAAGGCTCCTAGAGAGAATCCTTTCGGTTGCTCTGTGCAGTTTTCCTGTCACCTCAGCCTAGTCTAGGATTCCCTTGCCCTGAGTAGATCTTGGTCCTAGATCGAGGGTGACCCACTGCTGAGCGTGATGAGCAGTGAGGTCTAAGGTTGGAAGGTTCGTGGAAAGTCTGCATGTATTTGGTGGAGTTACAACAGTTTCAAAGATAAGTATATGCATGTTTTTATTTCAATTAAATTGCATGTCTGTGATGCTTGCAATATTATCATGTATTTCGCTGCGATGATATTTATTGTTGATTCCATTAATTATGTATGTTAACAGTAATTATATGTTTACTTTGTTAAGCCATTTAACTTCATTTAAATGCATACTGTGTAAGTATGAGAATGTTTCTGCGTAGTAGCATTGCCCGACAAGTGGGTTGATGGTCGGGGATGTTACAACTATGGTTGACGGCATATTGTAGTAGTTGTGTGCTACTAGATGATTGTTGCATAGTCATACAAATCCTGACTATGGATGAGGGCATATTGTATTAGTTTTGTGCTACTAGCTGATCGTTGCATAGTCATGGAGGTGGCAGACTATGATTATGGTTGAGGGCATATTATAGGGGTTTTGTGCCACAAGTCGATTGTTGCATAATCATAGAGACTATTGTATCACGTGGTGGTAGCTTGTGTAGATATATTTTGATTATAGGTGAAAGACATTGTGGCTCTGGATAGTAGTTGTGTGCTACTTGGAGTGGTTATGCACCACTGGATAATGGTTATGTACTACTATGGATCAACACAATTATGTTCTACTAGATGGAATTGTAGTAGTTGTGCGCTATTAACTAATTACCATTGAGACTACTAGTTCACATTAGGAGTAGTCGAGTGCTACTTTATTGCAGAGACTTTGACATACGATTCGAGCTACCGATGGCATTATGGAAGCTATGTGCTACCAGTTGATTGAAAAGTAGTGAGTGGATTACTAGATGAATGTGTCATGAAAGATGCCTCCCTAGATAAGAGGGAGTGTTGATGTTTTGGTAGCTATGGGAGGATACTTCCCTCCTAGATGACCTTTCTGAGATGTGGAGAATATTTTGGAAGCAAGTGAACCACTAAACATATGTTAGAAAACCCTAGAAGAGAAGTCGGCCTCAAGAGAATAACATTAAAGTAATAAAAGGATCTAGAAAGAGAATTCAGCCCCACTAAGTAAAGTAACCTAGACATGATAGTATAAATAAGGAAGTGCCTAGCTCATTTGTACTCACTCTCTCTCTATCTATATATCTCTATCTCTCTCTCTCTCAGCAAGAAGGGTGCAAGTCTAAGGAGCATTTGCAGCAACAACTAGTGCACAAGTCTAAGGAGTTGCAACTACAATAGAAGGAGGCACAAATCTGGAGAGAGTAGTGCAACAACTGTTGTGGAGTATTCTCAGTCTTTCTAGTATTTCTCTTGTATGCTTCTCTTGGTGTAAGGTATGATATCTTTGTATGGTTATTGTGTTATTGCTGCAACAATTTTGTGGCTAGGGTTTATCTGTTGGTTCTAGAGTAGGCTTGCCGAAATTATTCTAAGTAAAGGTTAGTGTGCCCGGGGGTGGCATATGTGAATGCATATGGTTGGGTGACGATGAAGTGGAATTGTCTATGGTTAAACAGCCATACCAAAATTCTAACACATCCTTCGTTTGCAGGCAGTTAGTTAATCATTAACAAATAAATGTTTATGTTATGTTCTTATGTTAATTCCATTGTGTAAATGGTTTACATGAATATTGTGTGTTTATTGTTTGCTTGAACAATTATATGCATGTTTAATATATGCTGCTAGATGCATTCAAAACTATGGTATCAATCCATTAATGGTCAATACCGTGTGATATGCGGCTGGTAAGATACAAAAATTTAATTAGCAGTAGATATTAATAATTTAATGAGTTTTCACACGTAATGTTTCTCAGTTGAGCATTGGGTATGTTACAGTATGGTATCAGAGTTGATAAAGATAAAGTTTTTGCGTGGCGTGACCAAATTCTATGGTGGTTGGGTACATTACACCAAGTGAACATATTTTGTGGACATACTATAGTTGGAGGTTGCAGAATGAGAGCCTTTGCTTTACATTGAGAACCAAATTCTTGAGTATGTTGCACACTGCTTCCAAACTGTCAATCCATTGTTTTTGTTGTGTTAATGTATTCATAATTGTGGAGATCTGGGAAATTCAATAGTGTTCATTCTCATGCACTTTTTATATCATTGAGAAAATAGAGACCTAATTGCATTAGATAGTTTCCTCATGCCAACATAGGGCTCTCTGAATGTATTGAAATTCTAGTCTACTACCAAGGAGATAAATTCTAGTCTACTACCATCAATAGTCAATTTTACCTCAAATTCCATTATCACACCACCTTGGCAATATACCTTGACACCACATTCAAAGAACACATTGAATTTCTTTGGATGGTTTCCTCATGCCAACGGAGGTATTTTCGAATGTCTTAAACTTCCCAATGTGCAACCAAGGAGAGAAACATTGTCCTAGTCATCTATACTCAATTCCAACTAGAATTCCATTATCCCACCACCTTGGTAATACACCTCAACCCAAAATTCAAAAGACATATTGAAGTTAAGTTTAGGCATGCCATGAATTAGAGCACAAGTCCTTTCATATCCTCAAACCTTATATGCAATCTATTGCACCTGATGTTAGGACATGTAGGACTTTAATATGGCTATACATGCCTCCATTTGATTGATAAGGCACACTAAGGTATTGGTTGATAATACATACCCCCTCTTTTCCTAAGCCTCTGATCTGGATTTTATGAGCAGAACAAAATGAATATAGATTATTAACAGGTGCTTAACACAAAATAACAGAGATATAGTAAAATTGGTTTTCTATTCAATAACGAAATAAGCTGAAATTGTAAAATGCAGCGGAAACAAGCTTGCTGGAATGGTGGTGGCTTATCTCTGAGAAGAGATGTGACGGTAGTGTGCATTCGCAAGAAGAAGGTTACAATGAGGCTCTGAAGGCATTTTTACAATAAGAAAGAATTCTAAAAACCCTAGACATCCAAAAACCTAACCCTAGGAGATGAAGCGCCAAAAGTCATGTGGGGCCCGTTTGGGTAAGCTAGTACATCAACTTCCCGGGGTCGTAACTTTTGCATACGATCTCTGTTTCAGGCGTGTGATAGCCCGTTGGAAAGGTATCGCTAAGGAGATTCATTTTGGGGGCTCAATTATGCCTTCAAATATCATTRRGGRGMTCRATACCRAAAAACCTTCATTTASGCCCTCAAAATGGCCCCGGAAGTAAAAAYTGCTAAAAATAGTAAATTGCCAAAAATGTCAGAAAATTGTTTTGAGWCAGTTGGAAAAGGTGGGTGGMCACCGATATCCATCTAGATAAGAATCCCAATTTGTAATGAAKTTGCCTCATTTTCTAATGCATCTGCTTCACAATTGTGCTCTCGAAGGACCTGATAAAACAATATCTTTTGAAAATTGTTGGCTTCCTTATGAGAATGAGCTATAATGGAGACTATATTTCTCTCACGAGAGGGATATTTTGATTGCATTAGTTTAATAATTGTGTTAGAGTCACCATTGACAATAAAACTCTTGATTCCAATTTCAAATGTTATTCGTAAGCCCTGAAGTAATGCATAGGCTTCAACTTAGTTGTTCATGGGTTCACCTAGATCCCAAGCAAAAGTCACTTCCAATTTTCCTTGGGATATAGAATGATCCCCCTTGTACCTACCACCCCTGATTCATTGCAACATTTAGAGAATGTATGGGAGGTTGAAAACTCCTAAAGAGTGTGGTCAAATCAATGTTTTTTAAGTTTCTTGATTTCAAGATTTTCTTTTTTGAAAATATTTAAAATTCTTGAAAGTCATTTGTTCTAGGATTTGATCATATTTTTGGGTACTACCCTTTTATGGAAATGAGCATGTTATTTGAATTCGAGGAAAATAAGAGAAGTTTCTTTTTTATAAGATTTCTATCTTTATAAATTTCCTTAGAATGACAAGGAATTACATTTTTTGGGACCCGATATGGAGATTTGTTGATGGTTTGATTTTTTTTCGGTTCTATGACCATGGAATTTTTGGTATTTTTTAGTAGAGGGTGGTTATATTTTTGGGAAACCAATAAACCGTACAACATTAGTGCCAAATTTCAAGCCATTTCAAGAAGTTTGATTTTTCAAGGTCTAGATCCATTTTGGCAGTGTCTAGAGGGTACTTGATGGGTCTAACGTGAGGAATACTTGTTATATTTAAAGAGTTTAAGGTGCATTGAGGCTTGTGATTTCTTATGAATTTGACCTAGAGAAAAATAGTTGAGGAAGTTTCCTTTCAACTTCTTTGGCTATCTTTTTTGTTATTTTTGGCCTAGACCTACTCACCCTACTTCAACCTTTCTTGCATTTCTATTTTTTACACTTCACCTCACTTGAGTTAAACATGGGTTGTTATTTTTTAAAGTTGTTTACTTGTGGAGAAATTATTAATCTTATATCTAAGGGGCACATGTGATGGAGCTTTCTTGGCATTTTCTTGTAGTTGACATCTATATTGTTTTTACCCAAAAATAGTGTGCCTCCTTTCTATTTTAACATTATGATATGTTATTCTTATGCCATACATGAGGAAATTTTCTCTATTTTAACACCATTTGACATTTTGACCTTTTCTTCAATCCTTTATGAACTTACCATTTGTGAACCACTTTTGTGGAACTATTATTAGAGTGAAAGTATTTTATTTTACATGTACTTGGACTATTATAGAGAGAGTGTGAATTATTGGAGGCCACATGAGGGATATGCACTACATATGTTTGGAGTTAGGATCTTGGAGTATTCTTGGAGTGTTATTTTAAGCAATTGAGCCTCTTATTGGTGGGTCTCTACTTTTTATAAATCATTGTACAAGCAATTAAGAAAGGTGTGTGTGATTCATACTAGCAATACACTGTATTTGTTGGTTGAATGAATCCACACTCATCATTGTGATTGATGTTGATATTATGGTAGCTGCGGGAGGTATTTACCTCCACGTGTAAACCTAACAAGAATAGAATATTTCGGGAAGCAAGAAGAAACCCTAATGAGTTGGCTAATAACCCTAGAAGACAAGTCAGCTCAAGAGGATAATTTGTATTAGATTATTAGCCTCCAAGAGAAGAAGTCGACCAGAAGAAATATTATATACTAAGTAAATAGGCACCCAGAATGAGAATTCGGCCCAAGAAGATAGCCAAAATTAGTATAAATACAGGAGGCCAGTCTTCATTTTGGCAGGCATTCTCAGAACTGCAGAGCTCAGTTGTGCACACTTCAGTTAGCCAATTTGTGTGCAAGTTTGGAGGAGAAGTTGTCGTTGCAGCTGCTGCAGCTAGCAGATTACGTTTTGGCTTGGACTATCTCTTGGTTATGGTTTGGACTATCTGATCAGCTATTTTTTGGTTCTCTATCCTTGGAGAAAGGTGCACTACCCTTTGCTTGGCTATCTAGTCTAGGGTTTGCTTCTGGAGTGATTCTCTGTCAAGGTTAAGGTGCTCGGAGGGTGGCTTCGGCCTATGGCTGGGTGACAATAGTGATATTGTCTATGGTAAAATGATCACATCCATCACATTCTAACAGGTTATGGTCCCACACCTCCTTCATTCAGTCTAACCACTGGAAGGGAGCATATCCATAAGGATACTAAGCTTGTTGAAGAACTGTCACTAGGGTTTCTAGCAGGAGCAGTTACTAAATCACTACCACTAGGGTTACTAGCAGGTGCAGTTGTAGAAACCCTAACCCTATCATTGAGGCACCTTACGTGAATGGATTGACCTAATTTCCAAATAGACTAGTGCACCCTAGCCTAGCACACCTCCTGGTACTCTCAGCAAGCCAAGACATCAAGTTTGAGATTTTTATCAAATCTAGGGTTGACCAAGTCAAGGAAACCATGACCTGCTCTATGAAGTCAGAAAACAAGTTAGATGGGGCTTCTAACTTCAAAGCGTGGAAGACAAGGATTGACCTCATCCTTGCCAAGAATAAAGTGTTGGATATCATGAAAGGAAAGATCGTGGAATCGGAGTTTGAATACGGAAAAGAGAAGGAACCGCGGAACATTGAAGTTATGCAGAAGTTCAGAGACAGTGACATCAATTCCATGAGTATCATAGTGGAATCTATAAAATACAACTTGATACCCTACATCTCCCATCTTGACTCATCGAAGAAGATGTACGATGCCCTAACAAACCTCTTCTCGGTCAGAAACATTGGACAAGTAATGAGTCTGAAGAATGAGCTCTGTGACATGAAGATGAATGATGATGACAACATAACATCATACTTTGTGAGGATATCTCAGTTAAGATATCAACTACAAGCCATTGAAGAGATCATCTCAGAGAAGGAACTAGTAAATATAGTGCTCAATGGTCTTCCCAAGACATGGGAAGCATTTTCTTCAAGCATGAACACAAGGAAGGAGTATCCTACATTTGAATAACTTTGGACTTGTTGTGCACAAGAAGAATCAAGGATCAGTGAAAAAGATAAACCTCAAAAGAAATACGATGATCAAGCCTTCACAACAAAGTTCAAGCATTTCAGGAATAAAAAGAAGTTTGGCTCCATAAAGAAACCAAATCAAGAGAAAGATATGTCAAGAATACAATGCTTCAATTGTCGAAAGTATGGTCACTACATGAATCATTGTCCCGAGTTAAAGAAAAGGAAGGAAACACACGAAGCATCAGTTGCTGAAGAAAGGAAACCCTCAAAGAAATCCAAGCAGGACAAAACAAACTTCTTCTTCTAAGACAAGGTAACAATACTCTTCATAGTTATTGTATATACCATATCTTATGTACATATCTTGCATATCCATTTCTTAGAAGATAACATGTTCAAAGAAAAACTATACCTATGGAAGAACAACAAGATAAGGATTCCTATCATTATGACTACAAGTCAGACAATACACATGAAAGGATGAAGTACATCAAACAATTCATGTGGAAGTTATTACTTAAGTAACAACTGCGAGATAACCCAAGATCAGAATCAATCTTGAAGAAACCTAGAAGAAGTAAAGACAAAAAGAAGTCAGCAATCAAGAGGAAATTGGAGAAAGACTTATGACACCTTGCAAAAGGCAATAAGGATGCAAACGGAAGCATGGATTATGTTATATGGAGGGAGTTGATTATATACTCCCAAAAGAAAAACATGCACTCATACATGAAGCAAGGATTAGGAGGGAGATAATCCTATGATCCATTGAATATGATGAAGTATATATCCATGGTAGTAGCCATGAAAAGTAGTACATGTTTAGTTTGACTTTAGAAGAAGTCTTCTTCGAAAAGAAGCCTCAAAGTATCCCTGGTTTTCCATCCACATCCATGATCCTATGATGAAAGGAATAAGGCGGAATATTCAAGGCATGAAATATATAGAAAACTCCATGAACTTAAGAGCTAAAGAGAAACATGAGGAAGAACATGAAGATTCCAAGAGAGAAAAGACAGAACAATGAGTCAGTGTATCAAGAATCACAAGACTACCAGCCTGATATGAACTCACTAAAATCAATCAAGCAGAGGTACTGAAAGTTGTGATGAAGAACAGTGTATGAAAGACTTATGAATGTAAGCATTGTGATATCCAAAACTAGAGGTTATCCCAGAAGACTATGATGATTGCTTGTTCCAGTAAACCAGATATATATCTACATGAGCCATTATATCGTCCACAATATTCATAGGTTGGAATTGACATAATATGAATACAAAGACTGTTCTCCAGAATAATTGAACAAAGAGTGCATGTAGAGCAACCTCGATGCTTTGAGGTATACCAGAAAGAGACCCTTGTATGTAGATGGAATAAGACAACTTGGTGGAGAACCTCCAATGCACAACAGAAGCATGGTGAAGACTTTCTATAACAGAGATATTGTATCAGAATGATTACTCAGAAGATTAGGATGATGGATTTCCAATCCATGACAAAGATCTCATTATGACAGAAGAAGTGCCACATGGATATGTTCTAGTTTGAGCCTTGCCACGATGTTATGAGCTAATGGGGAAAAAAAGATGAATCTAATAATGACACACTATATTGATCAGAGCTATATGAAGCCTTCATAGAAAACTAGTGTTCCAGAAAGACCAAAGTACTTTGAGATCAAGCATTACATTCTCCATGATGAAGTCCAGAAAATATAAGTGGTTCTCCAATATATATATATATATATATATCCACAAATGAAGAGATAAGCAAACATTTTGGTAAAGCCTCTGTCCAAGATGAAAGAGTTTGTGTACTCAAGCTGGAGCTCGTGGAGACGACTTCCCTATTGAAAAAGGAAGAAATGGCTCCCAGGTTGGGAGGGAGCATTGATGTGTTATTGATTCATGGACAGTCATTTTTTAGTTCGAAAAATGGTTGAGGATGAGCAGTTCCTTTCCAGTTCAGAAAGTGGTTTGAGATTTCTGACGGACGGGCATTTTCCAATTCAGAAAATGGTCCATATCGAATGGTCATTTTTGTAATGAAAATGGTTCGATGGATTGTTGATGTACCATAAAAAACGATTTCCCATTGTGATTAACATGGGGAATGGTCTAAGACAATCTCTCTTCTTGATGGTTAATCAAGAATATTGGTCCGCCTCTCCAGATAGTCATTCTTTCGAAGCTCACAGTTGTGAGCAATTTCGAAGAATGTTCGGTTTTGGAGGTTGGTGCAGGACAGTCATTTCCTTAGGAAGTGATCCGGACAGTCATTCCCTAGGGCAGATTCATTCTCTCTAGGTTGCACTTTGTTTATTGTCGGAGGAATGGCTCAGATAGGTGAATGGTCCAGGTTCAACAATCAGGACATGCATTCCTTAGGGCAGACTCATTCTCTCCAGGTTACACTTTGTCTAGTGTCGGAGGAATGGCCCAGGGTGGGGAATGGTCCAGGCTCAGAAATCAGGACAGTTATTCTTCCTTGCTTGAGAAGAATAGTCCAGATAGCTCATCATTCATGTTTGACCTTCTGAGGGCAGATGCTCTTCCAGATCTCACAAATGTGAGTGGAAGAATGGCCCAGATGATTTAGGTTATATCATAACATTGTTTCTGTGCAGGTTGATATCAGATGATTGTTATGAAGACTGTATGTATCTAGATAGTAGATGTATACTACTGTGGTGAATGTGTTCCATTGTTTGTGACTATATGTCACTGATCAAGTACATGTGTGCTACTTGGTGTGGTAGTATACCATTGGATTGTAGTTGTGTACTACTATGGATAGACACAGTTGTGCTCTATTGAATGATATTGTTCTGATTGCCTTGAAGACTATTAGCAGTGTTGTAAATGATTATCATCTAGATGGATGATCAATGGACAGATATTTCCCAAACAGAAAATGGTTCAGGACATTTATTCTTCTAGGACATATGTTTGGATTAGAAGAATGCAGGCTCTTGTGTCACTTTTTGGAGTGAGTGACTTATCCATCATCAATATGTCTAATTACTCAGATGGAGTATGGTTTCGAGAGATGATGCAGCTAATGACATTGATGGTGATGATGGTGCTCATGATCTAGTCATGAGATAGTCTATACAACTATGTTTATGCTACCGGATGAATGGTATGTTTGTGCTCAAGACCATTACCTATAATACCTCCCTAGCTAGGAGGGAGTGTTGATGTTATGGTAGTTGTGGGAGGTATTTACCTCCATGTGTAAACCTAACGAGAATAGAATATTCCAGGAAGCAAGAAGAAACCCTAATGAGTTGGCTAATAACCCTAGAAGACAAGTCGGCTCAAGAGGATAATTTGTATTAGGTTA
>ML838564.1:44285-63209 GCA_009831015.1 Picea engelmannii
GAGTTGCACATGTTCCCTTTTTGTACACGCTAGAGCTGCATGCATTGCCCCTCCTAGAACTTAGGATAAAAACATACATTTCACATAGCTTTTGGAATAATAATAAATTATTATTCCTAAGAATTTAAGCCCCTAAGTTTAGCCCCTAGGCTCAACACTTAGCCTCTCTTCCCAACCTTTCAACCCTTTTTCCCTTACCCACCTTGTGGAATCTTAGTCCCCCATCACTCTTTCTTCTTGGTTGGTCTGCACACAATGATGTTCATATATTATATTAATGTTATGCATATTACATATATAAAAACAGGCTCTTGGCCTTTGACACTTAGGCTCTCTGGCCTAATAAACACATAAGCCCACCAACTTATCAAAACTTGGCTCACCAGCCTACAAAAAATGATTTACAATTCATAAACATGATTACAACAGGGCTCGTCTTTAGGGATATTAAAATCCCCTCCCCTTATTTTTGCACTGTCCTCAGTGCAACTTTTACACAACATCAACAAGATTTTCAAAATTTTCAAAAAGATGCGGATATTCTACCCGCATAGCATCTTCATGTTCCCAAGTCACGTCCTCAGGACCGTACCAGGTCCACTAGAACTTTTCAAGCCCTATGGCTCGATTCCAAAGTTGTTTTCTTTTCTGGTCCAATATGCGCATATGATGCACTTGAAGGACACCTTCTTGCTCCACCCGAATCACATTCCAATCAATTAAAGGATTAGCATCAGGTATATATTTCTTAAGAAATGAAACATGAAACACATTATGTACAGTCATGGATGTAGGTAATGCAAGCATATATGAAACTGACCCAATCCTTTCTAGGATTTCAAATGTCCCACAGAATCTGTCTACCAACTTGGCACAGTTTCCCATCTTCAGGGAACTTCTGTTAGCTTTTACTTTCAGAAAAACATGATCACCCACTTTAAACTCTCTGTGGATTATGTTCTTATCAACATAAATTTTCTGCCTGTCTTGGGCAGCCTTTAAATTCTACTTAATTTTTAGAATTTGTTCCTCCATTTCCTTGAGAAACTCTGGCCCAACTATTACCCTATCAACTGGATTATCCCATCTTATTGGAGTATTGCAATTTCTTCCATAAAGTGCTTCAAATGGGCTCATCTTCAATGATGCTTGATACCCATTGTTGTAGGTGAATTCTACCAAGTGCAGGTAGTCTTCCCATTTTGATGGTTGGTCCATCACATACATCCTTAGCGTGTCTTCTATTACTCTGTTCACCCTCTCTGTTTTCCCATCAGACTCAGGATGATAAGTTGTGCTAAAGTTCAGATTTGTTCCAAACCCCTTGAATAACCCCTTTCAGAAATTTGAGGTAAATTTCGGGTCTCTATAAGACACAATTGTCTTAGGGATTTTGTGCAAGCGTGCTATTTCCTTCACAAAGATGTCGACAACATCCATGCCTTGTGAGTAGTCTTTAATGGAATTAAATGGGCAACTTTCGTAAGCTTGTCCACCACCGCCATAATTGAATCATGTTGCTTGCCTGTTCTGGGCAATCCTATGATGAAATCCATTGTCACTACTTCCCACTTCCACTCAGGAATGGGTAAATGTTGCAACAACCTTGCTGGGTGTCTGTGCTCAACTTTAACCTTCTAGCACTCCATACATTTGGTGATGTGTTCAAAAATCTCTTTCTTCATACCTGGCCAAAAGTAATGGCTCTTGATTGCTGCCACAGTTTTATGATATCCAGGGTGCCCTTGCATAAGGCACATTGTGCATTTCATGCAAAATCACAAGTTTCAAATCCTGGACATTAGGTACATAAATTATGTTCTTGTATAAAAGTATTCCATTAGTTTCCAATTTATAACTCTCCACTTTATGTGGCATCTTACCTTGCTGTATCTTTGCTACCAAATCCCTGTACTGCAAATCTGTATTTGCAGCCTCCAAAATTCTGCTTTTAATATCAGTTCAGTACATGATAATGGTTGTAGCATGTAATTCATGCAATCTCCTGCTGAGTGCATCAACCACTTTATTTTCCTTCCCTTTGATATGTTTGATATCAAAATCGTACTCACATAGAAAATCCAGCCACCTACTCTACCTAGCATTCAAGATTGGCTGATCAAACAGATACTTCAGACCATTATGTTCTGTCCTTAGTTCGAACCTCTTTCCCATGAGTTAATGTCTCCATTTCTTTAGAGTGTGTACTATGACTTCGAACTCCAAATCATGAGTTGCATAGTTCCTTTCGTTCTCTTTCAACTTTCTGTATTCATAACAAATTACGAATCCATTCTGACTGAGGACCCCTCCCAGTCCTTCTTTGCACGCATGAGTGCACACCATAAAATCTTCGTTTGGATCTGCAATCCTCAATATTGGAGCACTGGTTAACAATTTCTTCAATTGTTGGAAGCTTTTCTCACAATCCTCTGCCCATTGAAACTTCTTCTCCTTCCTTTGCAAGGAAGTGATAGGGTGAGCTATCCTCGAGAACCCTGTGGTAAAACTTTTGTAGTAACCAACTAGACCCATAAAGGATCTGAATTTCGTCATGTTATTTGGCGCTAACCATTCTCTGATGGCTTCAATCTTCTCAAGATCTACATCTATCCCATCCTTCGAGATAATATGCCCCAAGTAATGGATCTGCTCCTGATAAAACGAGCACTTGCTCAACTTGGGATATAGTTGGTGCTCTCTTAGCACCTGCAACACCATCCTCATATGTTGCTCATGCTCTTCCTTTGACTTTGAATACACCAGAATGTCATCAAAAAAGACTATGACAAATTTGTCCAAATATTCCCTGAATACACCATTCATCAGGCACATAAAAACAACAGGTGCATTTGTCAACCAAATGGCACCACTGTGAACTTGTAGTGACCATACCTTGTTCTGAAGGCGGTCTTGCTCATGTCTTCATCCTTTATCCTTACCTGGTGATATCCCGACCTGAGATCTATCTTCGAAAATATCTTTGCATCCTTCAACTGATCGAAGAGGTCATCAATCCTCAGCAGAGAATATTTGTTCTTCATAGTGACTTTGTTCAATTTTTTG
Organism: Picea engelmannii; assembly: GCA_009831015.1. Classification (NCBI taxonomy): domain Eukaryota; kingdom Viridiplantae; phylum Streptophyta; class Pinopsida; order Pinales; family Pinaceae; genus Picea; species Picea engelmannii. The sequence continues at coordinate 47,352 of ML838564.1, forward strand.
AAATCGATACACAATCTCACCGTTCCGTCCTTCTTCTTCACGAATAGGATTGGGGCTCCCCAAGGTGACACACTTGGGTGTATGTACCCCTTCTTCAGAAGATCTTCAAGTTTCAATTGCAACTCTTTCAGCTCCGACGTACTCATTCTGTAAGGAGCTTTTGACACTGGAGCTGCTCTAGGCATCAAGTTTACAGAGAAATCAATATCTCTCTTTGGGGGTAATCCATGTACCTCTTGAAATACATGTTCAAACTCCTTTAGCACCACATGATCTCCAATGCTTGACACCTTATCCTTAGGTGTTTCCTCCACATGAGCTACAAATAATTGACAACCTTTTCTGTAGCACTTCTTCAATTGCATTGTTGAGATTTCTCTGATAACAACAACTATGGGAATTCCTTGGACTATTTTTCGATTCCCTTCCTCATCCAGGCAAGTGAATGCCTTATTACGATAGTCCAAGATGGCATGGTGCTGGTACAACCCATCCATCCCAATTAGACAGTGATAAGAACCTAAAGGAAGAATATTCAATTCATCCTTTGTGCTCAGTCCCTTCATATCCACTGGACAAGACTTAACTAACTCAGTGACTTTTCTCTTGGTTCTTGTATCCAGCTGTACTAACCAAGACTTTTCATGTTTTCTTCATGACATATGAAAATTTTCCACCACTCTAGGATCTACATAACTATGGCTAGCCCCCGAATCAATTAAAATAGTAAATGGTCGATTGTTAATCATACCTTCTACTTCAATCATGTGCGATTGAAATTCAACTTGCTTGTTGTCCAGGTCTGCATAGATCCTTGGCATTCTACTGCCCATGTCCTCCACTGTTCCAGCTTGCTGAACATTATGGAAAAATCTCCCTTTTCCATTTTTGTGGGGACAATCTCTGTACTTATGGTTTCCCTAATAGCCCCAACACTGAATGGGCGCCTGTCTTGGCCTTTTTTCCCCTACTTCATCCATTCTCGGCTCTCTCAATGATGGCTTTCCTTGAGGACTATTTATGAAAAAGGGAGGTTTGTTTCCCTTCTTCCTCTGTTCTTTCTTAAACTTCTTATGGTCATTCCAAGCCTTCCAAAAGGTAGGATTTTCTCTTTGCTGCTCATATAAGCATTTCTCTCTTCTTATTGTTTCTTCCATGGTTTTTGGGTCATCATACTGGATCTTGTCACAAATGGAAGGTGGCAGTCCACTCAGATACCTTTGAATCTTGACAGTTTCTTCTTTGATGAGCGGAACATACTTCAACAATTCCAAAAACCTACGTTCATACTCATCAATGGTCATGCTGTCTAGCTTGAGTTCAAAGAACTCTTTCATATTTTTGTCATAATATCTCTTTGTCAGATACTTCTTCTCAAAATAACTCTTGAATTCTTTCCAAGTGATATCTTTCTCTCTAATGTGCTGCACCTTCACAAGTTGATCCCACCACATGGATGCTTTTCCTTTCAGTTGATACATCCCAATTATTCCTTCCGCATGAGAGGAATAATTATGTAGTTGGAAGTATTTCCTCATACCAAGCAACCATGTTTCAACGTCTTCCTCCTTCTGATGTTCTCCATCAAATGTAGGAGGATTAATCTTGTTCATCTCTCCCTTCAATTCATCCACTCCAGATCTCATGTGCTTTCTGGTAGGGAATGGGCCTAAACTACTGTGGGTCCTTCTCTTGGAGTGACCTTGGGAGTGATGACGGTGTCTACCCGCACTCCTTGACTTTCTTCCCTTAGAAGTCTCGTGAATCCCTGTTCTTCTCGAGTCACTCTCCTTATCCAAATTCTTTTCTATTCTCTCCAAACTCTTTAACAACTTTATGTTGAATTCTCATTAATTTTCCTGAGTTTTTTTGAGTTTTCTTCTATCTGCTCGGCGAGTTTGGGCATCTTTTTGCAATCTTTAAATGACATTCCTCCTGTTTCCTTCCTTATCTATCTCTTCTCCATGGTCATTAGAGTTCGATCCTTCAACTCCCAAATGAACATCCATTCCTTTTGCTTCATCCTTGGAACTGGAAGCAGTCTATGCCCTTTCCATTTCTTTTGCACTCAGTGTTAATTCTATTTGGTTCTGGTGCTTGTTGAAATTTTACATCACAATGTGCAGACAACTAGAATTTGTCAAGTCATTATTCCTTAAAAAATCCCACAACATTCATAAACAACTTGATTCAAGAAAACATTCAGTTTCCATGAATTTTTTGAGCTCTGCTCTGCTATGTAGTGCACTCAGGCCTTATCCCTTTTTCTCTCAATTTTCCAACCCACATGACCATGGTCCATGACCAAGCTCTGGGTATCAAGGTTGTCTAATCAGAACTTCGGGGTTTCGGGTTTCAGGTTTCGGGGTTTTGGGATTTCGGTCCTGGAGGCTCTCACACTCGCTTCCCTCTCCAACTCCCGACTTCTAAAATTCTGACCCTTCTAGCCACTGGGCCCACAACAAGACTGTCACCAACCAAGGTGGTGACACGTGGTGTACTTAAGAAGGTCCACGTTACCTCATGTGACTCCATCTAGCCCCATTGCATCTACTTTTCCTTCAGGGCCCACTGGCACGTGGCACACATCCCATGGGTTCGCATCCATCCAAGTGACGTCAATCGGACCCACTACTTCAGCTCTTCAGGATTTCACTATTTCAGGCTTCGAGAGTTTGTGCATCAACACATCCCACTTCTCCCGACAACCAAACTCCTGAAATTACTCTCTTCTCTTCTACTTGATCCAATGAATGAGGTCATTTTCCCAGATCTATGGTGTATATCTTCTCGGGACTTCAGAGTTTTGGGTTTCGGGGTTTGTGCCTCAGCGCACCCCGCTTTTCCTGACAGCTGAACTCCTGAAAGGCTTCTCGAATATCCTCAGCGCACCCCACTTTTCCCTTCTTTCCAAACAAATCCTATGGCTCTAACACCCCAAGTGTTGAGTGCCCTCCCTCTTGGTGGTCAAATACCACACCGGCTGTGGTTTTATTCTACCACTACTTCTCCTGAGCTTTGTACACCACCCAGTAACCCATTGGCACTCAGAAACATTCTAAGGTTCAAAATTAGTCATCCATACACAATTTCCTCTTGAAACCTTGGGTTCAAAAACCACTTATCCGGCCCATCTAGGCTCAACATTGAGACCTTGGGCTCTGATATCATATTGTAATGTCCTCGGCCATCAACCCACTTGTCGGGCAATGCTACTACACAGAAACATTCTCATACTTACACAATATGCATTTAGATGAAGTTAAATGGCTTAACAAAGTAAACATATAATTACTGCTAACATACAAAATTAATGGAATCAACAGTAAATATCATCGCAACGGAATACATGATAATATTGAAAGCATCACAGACATGCACTTTAATTGAACTAAATACATGCATATACTTATCTTTGAAATTGTTGTAACTCTACCAACTACGTGCAGAATTTCCACAAACCTCCCAGCCTTAGACCTCGCTTCTCATCACGCTCAGTAGTAGTTCATCCCCGAGATGGTACCAATCTCCACCCAGAGCAAGGGAATCCTAGACTAGGTTGAGGTGATAGGAAAACTGCACAGAGAAACCATAAGGATTCTCTCCAGGAGACTTCTTATGCCCACTACTCACAGACTCTCATTCCCCACATTCTTTTTCCACCTGGGAGTATACACCTTCAAAAGAAAAGTCCATAGGTGCTTCACCTCCCTCTTTGGGTCTCGACAACAAGCCGGATTAGGAACTCTCATAGCTCCGTAGCTAGTGTTGGAATCTCTCTGGGAGAAAACCACTTCCCAACAGAATCTCTCACCTGGAGAGAGTTGCTCACAGGCCTGACAACCTGCCTCTTCTACCACAGTCCTGATAGCCTGGTTCTTCGACCAGTTTCAACCCAATTCCCACAAGTTCAGGTTGACAACAACATCAACATATTTGGCTAACTCACAGGTGACAACAGCAACAGGAAAAACTGGGTGTGGACGTCCAGAAGATAACAACAACCACAATTCAACACTCATTCACGCAAGGATGATAGTCACAACAGTAGAAGGGCATAGGTTCGAAAATGGAAATGGCCAGACGGTAGACACATCATGCTCAGGCGATTTCTTCGGTGTCAGGTTCCATAGAAGACACAGAATAGGTCACCGGTTTTGGTTCTCAGAATTGTGTGAGGGTAAGACAACCGAGGTTCTAAAGCAGAGGCAAATGATTTTCAGATAGAGGATCTAGAAACTAGCAGCACGGATGCAACAACGAAGGAACCCCCCCAACATGGCTTAACTCAACAGTTTTAAATGCATGTGACCAGGTCGACACTTGGAGCTACATGCGTTCCCTTTTTTCACATGTTGGAGCTGCATGCGTTTCCCCTCCCAGGACTTAGGATAAAAACATACATTTCACATAGATTTTGGAATAATAATAAATTATTATTCCTAAGGACTTAAGACCCTAATCTTAGCCCCTATGCTCAACACTTATCCTCTCTTCCCAACCTTTTAGCCCTTTTTCCCTTACCCACCTTGTGGAAGCTTAGTCCCCCATCACTCTTTCTTCGTGGTCGGTTTGCATTCAACACTGTTCATATATTATATTAATGTTCTTCATATTACATATAGAAAAACAGGCTCCTGGCCTTTGACACTTAGGCTCTCCGGCCTAATAAACACATAAGCCCACCAACTTATCAATACTTGGCTCACCAATCTACAAAACATGATTTACAATTCATAAAAATGATTACAATAGGGCTTGTCTTTGGGGATATTACAATAGTTATACCTACGATTATGCAACAATCAGCTAGTAACACATAGTTACTACAATATGCCATCAACCATAATCATAGTTGATGCCTCTATAACTAAGAAACAATCAACTACTACAATATGCCATCAACCATATTTATAGTCTCATCTAGTAGCACGAAGCTACTCCCATAGTCTTCATGACTATGCATGTGATGTTTCTTCTCTCATCAGGTCTGACAATGCATTACCCCCTCAGTTGCAAGACTGATCCAAGGAACCCTTGGATAGAGGGGTTAGCTGACATAAGAAGAAACCACACACCTCCCTCTCAACGAGAGTTAACATTTTCCACCTCAAGTATTTTCCTTCCTAGTCAAATCAACATGACTAATAGGAGAAATATTACGCATGGTCCATTCACCACTAGCCAAATCAACATGGCTAATCCTGTGAGTGAATGTATCATTCTCCCTTGGTCAAATCAGCATGACCAATCATGGATACTGTCTACTCGATGCTACTCATCTGTGGATGTGTACTGGAGCTTCACAACTCCCTTTGTAGCATGTCTTGGCTGAAGTCCTACAATAAACTTTTGAATCCACGTTGCTTCATGAATTGCAGTATTGGTTGCTATATACTCTTCCTTATTGTACTGAATTCCACTATCGTCTTCTATCTTCTCAACCATGACATCACACTAATCCCAAACTGAAGAAGCAACTGGAAGTACTCTATCGATCCACTGCACTCCCTACCTAGTTATAGTCTGTATAATCCTGCAGCTTCACATCTCCATCTGAGTCATATCCCAATGCATATTCGCTTGTATCTCAAAAAATGTTTTGTTTTCAACCAATGTACATGTCTCGAAATCAAGGTAAAAGGTCCACATCCCAGTCCTTCAGACTAGCTCCCTTAACTGAAACATGGGAATCCTCCTAGGAGCTCTCATATCTCCTCAAAGTCTTTGAAGTTTTTGATCTAGCCTCTTATATGTCAGTCTCAGAGGACGTATCTCCCATATGAATCTAAATCTAAATCTAAATCTAAATCTGAAGAGGGATTCTTTTTGAATGAAAGTTTCTAAGAAATTGACTCTCTCTAAGATCAGGTTCACTCTGAGTCTACATGCTCCCTCTGAAGCTTGAGTCCCTCTTAATATTTATAGTCTTCAGAGTCATATTCTCCCTCTGCATGTACCGACCTCCTCTTCTCCTTCATTAAATAGGTGTGCACAACTCTATTTCTGGATAGTCTACTTCATGTTGCCTTCTGCAACCATCATTATAGCTCCCTCTCAGAGCTATTACCTGTGACCTGCCCGAAACAAGAAACAAGGACAACCAAGAACATCTCCTATAGGAGATCAATTTCTATTGTACACATGTGCATTCTTAATATGAGTATTCACCTAATGGTAGTTGTACCAATAATAATAAAGTGTTCACTGAACTAGCAACAACGATAGCAATAATAGAATTTAAAGACTGTTATTCTAGTTACAACACTTACTTAAACTGCATCAATATAAAAATATCAAACCTGGAGTTTAATTGATGTTGTTCCCACCTAGGTTGTCTTTTATAGTTTCTCGATCTTGTGCTTAGAAAAAAGATCCCTTCTCTTGCAAACACCCTTAAGATAGTGATACAATTTAAACATATACAAGTACATACCTCCGAAAAACAACGACACCATCTGGTAGCAGCAACAAACCCTAAATATTAAAAGTTATCCAACTTGCAATCTAAAGGTAGTTGGTTATGCACTAGGACAACAAAAAGTATTCCCAATACTTCACGTAAACTTTCACTACAACTGGTACTGCAACTGGTGTTGGCACTGCAATTGGTGCTGCAACTGGCACTACAACTGGTACTATAACTAGTGCTGCAACTGGTACTCTTCTCAAGGATGATTGTGTTGATATTATGGTAGTTGTTGGAGGTATTTACCTCCACGTGTAAACCTGACGAGAATAGGATATTCTGAGAAGCAAGAAGAAACCCTAATGAGTTGGTTAATAACCCTAGAAGACTTGTCGACTCAAGAAGATAACTTGTATTATGTTATTAGCCTCCAAGAGAAGAAGTCGGCCAGAAGAAATAATATATACTAAACATACAGATACCAAGAATGAGAAGTCGGCCCAGGCAGTTAGCCAAAATTACTATAAATACAGAAGGCCAGTGTTCATTCTGGTAGGTAGTCTCAGAATTACAGAGAAACACTTGTGAGCACTGCAGTGCCCAGTTTTGTGCGCAGGTTTGGAGGAGAGATGCCATTGTAGCTGTTGCAGCTAGCAGATCACGTTTGTCTTGGACTATCTCTTGGTTAGGGTTTGGACTATCTGGTCATCTCTTGTTGGTGTGCTATCATTGGGGAAAGGTGTGCTACCCTTTGTTTGGCTATCTAGAATAGGATTTGCTTCCGGAGTGATTCTTTGTCAAGGTTAAGGTGCTCGGAGGGTGGCTTCGAACTATGGTTGGGTGACAATAGAGATATTGTTAATGGTAAAATGAGCACATCCATTATATTCTAACAGTTTATGGGCTCACACCTCCTTCATTCAGTCTAACCATTGGAAGGAAACATAGCCAGAAGGATATTAAGCTCATTGAAGAATTGTTGCTAGGGTTTCTAGAAGGAGTAGTCACCATAGCACTGCCGCTAGGGTTACTAGCAGGTGCAGTTGGAGAAACCCTAATCCTATCATTGATGCAGCTTAAGTGAAGGGATTGACCTAATTTACGGATAGATCAGTGCACCCTAGCCTAGCACATCTCCTGGTACTCTCAGCAAGCCAATATGTCAAGTTTGAGTTTTTGGTTAGATCTAAGGTTGACCAAGTCAAAGCAACCATGACTTACTCTATGAAGTCAGAAAACAAGTTAGATGGAGCTTCTAAATTCAGAGCATGGAAGACAAGGATTGACCTCATCCTTGCCAAGAATAAAGTGCTGGATATCGTGAAACCAGAGTTTGGAGAAGGAAAAGAGAAGGAACCGCAGAACGTTCCAGTTATGGAGAAGTTCAAAGATGACGACATCAATGCTATGAGTATCATAGTGGAATCTATAAAAGACCACTTGATACCCTAAACCTCCCATCTTGACTCATCAAAGAAGATGTACGATGCCCTAACAAACCTCTTCTCAGTCAGAAACATTAGACAAATAATGAGTCTGAAGAATGATTTCCATGACATGAAGATGAATGATGATGACAACATAAAATCATACTTTGTGAGAATCTCTCAGTTAAGAGATCAACTACAAGATATTGAAGAAATCATTTTAGAGAAGGAATTGGTAAACATATTACTCAATGGTCTTCCCAAGACGTGGGATGCATTTGCCGCAAGCATGAACACAAGGAAGGAGTATCCTACATTTGAAGAAATTTGGACTTGCTGTGCTCAAGAAGAGTCTAGGATCAGTGTAAAAGATAAACCCCAAAAGAAGTAAGATGATCAAGCCTTCACAACAAGATTCAAGAATTTCAGGAACAAAAGGAAGTTTGGTTCAAAGAGGAAGACAAATCAAGAGAAAGATATTTCAGAAATACAATGCTTCAATTGTCGAAAGTATGGTCACTACAAGAGTCATTGCCCTAAGTTGAAGAAAAGGAAGGAGAAACATGAAGCATCCGTTTCCGAAGAAAAGGAACCTATGAAGAAGACTAAGGAGGATGAAAGAGACTTCTTCTTCTGAAGGTAACAATACTCTTCTTATTTCTTGTACATATCTTGTTTGCATAGTCTCTGTACATATCTTGTATATCTATCTCTTAAAAGATAATATGTTCAAAGATGAATTATACTTATGGAAGAACAACAAGATAAGGATTGCTATCATTATACAAGTTAGATAATACACAAGAAAGGACACATCAAACAAATCATGTGGAAGCTATTACAAGATAAGCTGATTATATATTGAAGAAGACAATAAGGATGCAAACGGAAGCATGGATTCTGTTAGACGGAGGGAGATGATTATATGCACTCATACATGAAGCAAGGATTAGGAGGGAGCTCATCCTATGATCCATTGAAGATAATGAAGTATATATACATGGTAGCAACCATGAAAGACAGTATGTGTTTAGTTGAACCAAAGAAGAAGACTTCTTAGAAGAAAAGCCTTAAAGTATCCCTGGTTGTCCATCCACATCCGTGATCCTATGATGAAAGAAATAAATGAAATCTTTAGGGCATGGAATCTATAAGAAACTCCATGGACCAAAGAGCTAAATAAAAACATTAGGAAGAAAACGAAGATTCCAAGAAAGAAAGGGAAGCCAGAATAACCAGTAAAAAAGAATCACAAGATTACCAACTTGATATGAACTCACTAAAAACAATCAAGCAGAGGAACTGAAAATTGTGATGAAGAACAATGTATATATGCAAGCATTGCAAGATCTAGAACTAGAGGTTCTCCCAGATGGAGGGAGAAGACTATGACGATTACTTATTCCAGTAAACCAAACATACCTCTACATGAGTCTTTATATCATCCACAAAATCCATGGGTTGGAGTTCTACATCACATGAATGCAAAGAATGTTCTCCAGAGCAATTGAACAAAGAGCATATGAAGAGCAATCTCAAGACTTTAAGGCATACCAGAAAGAGACCCTTGTATACAGATAGAAGAAGATAACTTTGTGGAGAACCTCCAGTGCACAAGAGAAGCATGGTGAAGATTTTCTATAACAAAGATATTGTATCAGGATGATTACTCACAAGATCAGATCTCATGATGACAGAAGAAGTGCCACATGGATATGTTCCATTTTTTCCAACAATGATATACTTTATTGATCATAACTATATGAAGCCTTAAAAGAAGACCAGTGTCCCAGACCGAAGTAAATTTGAAATCAAGCATTACATTATCCATGATGAAGTCCAAAAATGAGAAAGTGGTTCTCCAATACATATCTCCACAGATGAGCAGATAAATAGACATTTTGATAACGCTTATGTTCAAGATGAAAGAGTTTGCGTACTCAAGCTAGAGCTCATGGAGACGGCTTCCTTATTAAAAAAGGAAGAGATGACTTCCAGGTTGGGAGGGAGCACTGATGTATTATTGATTGATGGACAATCATTTTTCAGTTCGAAAAATGGTCTAGGATGAGCAGATTCTTTCCATTTCGGAAAGTGGATTGAGATTTCTGACAGACATAAATTTTCTAGTTCAAAAAATGGTCCAGATTGCTGATGTACCATAGACAATGACTTCCCATTGTGGTTAACATGGGGAGTGGTCTAGGGTAGTCTCTCTTCTTGAGGGTTACTCAAGAAGACTGGCCCGCCTCACTGGACAACAATTTCTCATTGTGGTTAACATGAGGAATGGTTCGTTTTGGAGGTTGTTGCAAGACAAACATTTCCTATTGTGGTTAACATGGGAAATGGTCCAGACAGTCATTCCTTAGGGCGGATTCATTCTCTCCAGGTTTCACTTTGTTTAGTGCTAGAGGAATGGCCTAGAGTGGGGAATGGTCCAGGTTCAACAATCAGGGACAGACATTCCTTAGGGAAGACTCATTCTCTCCAGGTTACACTTTGTTTAGTGTCGGAGGAATGGCCCAGGGTGGGGAATGGTCCAAGCTCATAAATAAGGACAATTATTCTTCCTTGCTTGAAAATAATAGTCCAGATAGCTCATCGTTGATGTTTTACCTTCTAAGGGCAGATTCTCTTCCAAGATCTTACAAATGTGAGTGGAAGAATGGCCCAGATGATTCAGTTTATATCATAACATTTTTTTTGTGCAGGTTGATATTAGATGATTGTTATGAAGACCGTATGTCTCTAGACAGTAGATGTATACTACTATGGTGGCTGTGTTCCACTGTTTGATCAAGTATCTGTGTGGTACTTGGTGTGGTAGTGTACCATTGGATGGTAGTTGTGTACTACTATGGATAGACACAATGTGTTCTATTGGATTATATTGTTCTGATTGCCTTGAAGATTATCAATAGTGTTGAAAATAATTATCATCCAGATGAATGATGAAAAAAGATTTCCCAGATAGAGAATGGTTCAAAACATATACTCTTTTAGATTAGAAGAATGGCTCTTGTATCACTCTGTGGACTGAGTATCATGTCTGATTACTCAGATAGAGTATGGTTCCGAGAAATGATGCAGCTGATGACACTGATAGTGCTCATGACATAGTCATGAGACACTCTATACAACTATATTTATGCTACCGGGTGAATGGTATGATTGTGCTCCAGACCATTATCTGTAATACCTCCCTAGCTAGGAGGGAGTGTTGATATTATGGTAGCTGCTGGAGGTATTTACCTCCACATGTAAACCTGACGAGAATAGGATATTCTGGGAAGCAATAAGAAACCCTAATGAGTTGGCTAATAACCCTAGAAGACTTGTTGGCTCAAGAAGACAACTTGTATTAGGTTATTAGCCTCCAAGAGAAGAAGTCGGCCAGAAGAAATAATATATACTGAACAGACAGATACCTAGAATGAGAAGTCGACCTAGGCAGTTAGCCAGAATTACTATAAATACAGGAAGCCAGTATTCATTATGGTAGGCAGTCTTAGAATTATAGAGAAACACTTGTGCGCACTGCAGTGCCCAGTTTTGTGCACAGGTTTGGAGGAGAACTGCCATTGCAGCTGCAGCAGCTAGTAGATCACGTTTGGCTTGGACTATCTCTTGGTTAGGGTTTTGACTATCTGATTAGATCTTGTTGGTGCGCTATCGTTGGGGAAAGGTGCACTACGCTTTGTGATCCAAGTGGATATCGGTGGCCACCCACCTTTTCCAGCTATCTCAAAACAACTTTCTAGCAATTTTGATAATTTACTACTTTTAGCAGTTTTTTGGGTCCTAACCTTCCGGAGCCGTTTTGAGGCCCTAAACGACGTTTTTTGGGGTATGTTGCGGTATAAAAATTTCATCATGAAATTTTGTGTAACTGTTGTATTCCTCAGATAGATATTTCCAATGGGCTATCATACGCCTAAAACAAAGATCGTATGCAAAAGTTACGACCCTTGGAAGTGGATGTACTGACTTACCCAAACAGGGCCCACATGACTTTTGGCGCTTCATCTCCTAGGGTTAGGTTTTTGGATGTTTAGGAAAATCTTGTTTATTGTAAAAAGGCCTTGAGAGCCTCATTGTAATCATCTTCTTGCGAATGAGCGCAAACATCACATCTCTTCTCAGAGATAAGCCACCACCATTCCAACAAGCTTATTTCCGCTGCATTTTACAGTTTCCAGCTTATTTCTTTATTGAATAGAAAACTAGTTTTACTATATCTCTGTTATTTTGTGTTAATCACCTGTTAATAATATGTATTCATTTCATTCTGCTCATAAAATACGGATCAGTGGTATCAGAGCAGTCTACTCCTAGTCGTCTTAATGCATGTCCCCAACGAGGTCAGAGTACACAGACTTGGGTCTTGAGCTTGTTTCTCTTGAGGACAAAATCTCTCACACGCCCAAGCGACCTCTCATGGTAGGAAAAAAAAAATATGATGGGACATGAGATCCTTTCAAACTGTTGATTGAGGAAGCCCTCATGCAACAGAGGAACATGATGATGGATAGTTTCGCGCAAATCCTTCGGCGACTACCAACAGGCGACACATCTTCTTCGAACAGAGGCACCGCCCCCTTCAAGGTACAAATAAACTTTGATATTCCTATATTTGAAGGTCAGATAGACACAGATGTTGTAGACAAGTGGTTGAATCTACTAGAAGGGTATTTTTCTATCCATAACTTTTCGAATAGAGAAAATATTACTTTTTCACTCCTCAAAGTCGTTCCCCATGTCAAATATTGGTGGGAAACGTTCTGTGAGCAAAACGAAATAGAGGAACCCTCATTATTTTCAGTCACGACCACCTGGGAATCCTTCAGGGATTGTATTAAGGAAAAATACTACCCTGTCGGAAGTTATGACGACCTGTATACCAAATGGACCACACTGTGGCAAGAAAGAGACTAAGCAGTGCCAGATTTCACAAATATCTTCCATACCTTGTGCACCAACATGGGTATCAAAGATTTAGAGTGACATATGGTGCTCAAGTATCGCGGTGCTCTACATAGATACATCCAGACCGAAATGGAATTTCTAGACATCTCATCCTTGGGTGTGGCCTACAGATATGCCGTCAAAATTGAGCAGAAGCTCAAACAAAAGACACGACTATTTGGGCCTGGGAACACCTCACAACAAAAGCTAGGAAAGGGTGGCCCCAACCCACAAAACAAAGGACAGAGCAAAGATGGATAGTATCGGGACAACCAGTCCAAGCCGCAAGCAAAGAAGGACACCGGAAAGACAAAGAAAGACACTGGGAAGTGGTGTGACTTCCATAAGAGCCCTTGGCATAACACTGCCGTCTGCCACTCAAAGCAGTCACTCGTGGCCGAAGTGAAAGCCTCTGAATCAGATGTGGATTATGACTCTGAGCCAGAACCACAAAGGGGAAGATGAATCATTGATGCAGAACCTAGCGCCACCGTTTCTACCACCAAGCTCCAGCCTGGTGAACCAAACGAGCCAGAAGGAGAGCGCCTCTTCCATTCACAGATGTGGGTAAAAGGCACCCCACTTCACTTCATCGTTGATAACGGTATCCATAAGAACCTCATCTCAACAAAGGTCATCAAGCGGTTGACCCTGCCAACAACGCCGCACCCACAACCCTACACCATTGGATGGCTCCGCCAAGAAAGCGATCTCCGCGTCAACCAATAGTGTCGACTGTCGTATGGAATCAAGCCCTTCAAAGACGAGATATTGTGTGATGTTGCTCCTCTTGAAGTTTGTGATGTTCTTTTGGGCCAACCTTATTTATGGAAACGTCATGCTGTATATGAGTCTAGGCCTCATAGTGTTATTATTACTTTGAATAGGAAATTGTACAGGATACCTGAGGCAGTCCCACCTAGTGATATTTCTTTGATCTCTGCTAAGTAATGCAGGAAGGTCATTTATCAGATAGGGAAGTTTGTCTTCTTTGTGATTTGCTCTCAGAATAAGAGAAATATCACAGCCACATCTAGGGTCTCTACGACTGACCTATCCACATAGCAGAAGCAAGTAGATAAGGTCATGGAAGAATACTCAGATATCTTCTCCTCACCTACAAGGGTACCTCTGCACTGCCAGGTCAAGCACCCCATCGATCTGACCCCCGACGCACCGCTTCCCAATGGGCCAGTCTATCGTCGGTCTTTGTTAGAGAATGAAGAGATCAAGCGACAGATCCAAGAACTGCTCCATAAGGGGCACATCTGTCCCAGCTCATCACCTTGTGGGAGTCCAATTGTGCTGGTATAGAAGAAAGATGGAACCTAGCGACTATATTGATTACTGGTCTCTGAATAAAATCACAGTCAGAAATCGGTACCCGATTCCCCGAATCGATGACCTCCTTGATCAACTTACGGGGGCCAAATACTTCAGTAAGATTGATCTGAAGTCTGGCTACCACCAGGTCCTGATAGAACAGACAGATGTGTGGAAGACTGCCTTCAAGTCAAAGGAAGGCCTTTTTGAATGGTTGGTCATGCCCTTTGGTTTGAAAAATGCTCCAACCACTTTCATGAGGATGATGGACAATATCATGTGACCATTCACCAATATTTTTGTAGTGGTGTATCTGGATGGCATTCTAATTTACAACAAGACTTGGGCCGAACACTTGCAGCATATTCAACAGGTTCTGCACACCCTGCGACAACACAAGCTATCCGCCAACTTGAAAAAATGATCCTTCAGCATGGACAGGTGTTACACATGATTTTGGTCATCTTCGTGATGTATTAACAATGGTGTACTCAGGCTCCCAACAAGAACTTTCTCCTGAGAAAAGTGGCATTTGTCTCCTTCCAGAAAACATATTTTCAAAGTGAGTTCGCAGGCTGCTTATAGCCTAGGGTGCGAGAATGACCCATTGTCGTAGGCCACCTTCATCTAGGGTGTGAACCTCTCACACTGTGCTCTATACACAGGGTGCAAACTTGTTTTCAAGCTTGTAAAAGGGAATAAGTCTCGAGGGTTCTAGAAGGGAATCTTTTAGAAAATGGGTTGGCATTCGTATGGTTGTCATTTTACTGGCTTCCCTGATTTGGTGGGATCATTCTCATCCATGTAACCATCTCACCCTCTCCTATATATTGAAAGGATTGTCATGGAAAAGGTTAAGCAAGATTAATTGAAGAATTGGTGAAGGAATTGTGTGAAGAACCTAGCTTGAACAAAAGCTTGGATACTCTAGTAGGTCTATCAAGAGGAATTGGATCTTCTTCATCCAAAGACAGAGCAAGTGTGTGTGTTGGAACCAAGAGTCACTGAAAGGAAGCTTGAGACATCAAGGTGATTAGGTTGTATCTTCTACTTTCGATTAATATGATACAAAGGTATGCCACTTGTTCCTCCTTACTAGATAATTCAATGGTCGTAACTTAGGGAAAGAGTCATGTCCTGTCCTGTTTTGTTCTAGATCCAGGTGGATCTAGGGAGATCTGTTAGTGTCCGCACCTACTGATTAGTCCGATAACAAAATTGGCGACTCCACTGGGGAACAGATTGTTTTCTAGTTAGTCTTGTTTCCCTTGCTTTGATTGCTTGTTTTCTGGTCTCTGAGTCTCTGGGAGATCCATCCAGACTCTCTGGATCTGAAAGTTCACTCAAATTTAGTCCCTTTTCAATTGTTTTCTTGTTTACAGGCATTCTCGCACTGTACCCTTTAGTGGACTGCGAGAAACACTTGAGTTCGCACCCTGGTGTTAAGTCTAGTGTGAACCCCTCGTAGTCAACCTTTGTTCAGCCTGCGAGAATCTTTTATTCTCGCACTGTAATACACTGCCAGCCTGTGAACTTGTTTGTAAAAATTTGTGGATTGGGTCTTGTCATTTTTTGATGCCAAGTTTTGCTTTGAACAACTGGATTGAACTTTTGGAGCCTATATTGATTTGTTTACAGTCTTCTTGACATTCTTTGAGTTGCTTTTATCCATCTTTGCTTTGTTTGGTTTTGAAGGATTAGTCTCTTGCTTTGAGTGTCTTTCAATTACAA
>ML838564.1:65837-85826 GCA_009831015.1 Picea engelmannii
TACTCCTGTCATGACCCTTGACATGGTGTCCTTCTAGAGTGTGTTTCTTCCTTCCAGTGAAGACCTCTTGGAAGCCATGACCGAGTTTTGTCCCTTGACATGGTGTCATTCTGGAGCATTGTCCTCTTGGAATCCATGATCAATAAGAGAGACTTCGAGGATAGTTTTTACATCTCTGAGGAAACCTCATTAAAAAATGAAACAAAGGTCTTTGAGCATGGTTTTTTGATTTCAAGCTCGTTAAAAAATGAAACCACTTCCGAGGATAGTTTTTGCATCTCTGAGACAACCTTGTTAAAAAATGAAACAGAGGTCTTTGAGCATGGTTTTTTGATTTCAAGCTCATTAAAAAATGAAACCACTTACGAGGATAGTTTTTCATCTCTGTGGCAACCTCATTAAAAAATGAAACAGAGGTTAAGAGCATAGTTCTTGTTTCTGTGTCAAGCTCGTTAAAAAAATGAAATAGTTTTCCCCCTCTTGTTTGAGTCAAGTCCTTCGTCTAGTATTTGAAGCTTCATTTCCTCTGCCTTTGTCGTTGGATGAAACAAATCTTGGGGGGAAATACTTCCAGCCTCTGGACTTCATGCTGAAGTAGAGCCGCTAGTTTATTAAGCTGGGGGTTGAGTACCAACCATCCATGTGTTATGCGTTGGGAAGTCCAAGCATAGTTTTCTATGGTTCAAGCTTGTGTAAAAATGAAACCACTTACCTCAAGCATAGTTTCCTCTGGTTCAAGCTTGTGTAAAAATGAAACCACTTACCTCAAGCATAGTTTCCTCTGGTTCAATCTTGTGTAAAAATGAAACCAGGTCTAAGCATAGTTTTGTTTTGTTTTAAAGCTTGCGTAAAAATAAAAACAATCCTGAGCTTAGTCTTTGTTCTTTCTCATGCTCGTAAATACGTGAGAATAAGTTACCGAGCTTAGTCTTTGTTATTTATTGTGCTCATAAATACGTGAGAATGTAACCGAGTATACTTTTATCACTTTTTTAGACTCGTAAAGGTTACACGAAAAAGGAACCACCTGGAGTCACCTTTAAGCTCTTTTCAGACTCTCTAAACATGAAAAGATTGTCGAGCGATCTTGCTATTTTCACGCTCGTTAAAGTATTTGAAGAAAGCGTCTGCTGGGTGGTAATTTATATCTTTTTCGGTCTCATCAGACTACTTTATGAAAAAGGAATTGAGAGAGTTCTCTTTAAGTGTTTTTCAGACTCTGTAAACATGAAAAACCCCCGAGTTTTCTTTCTCTGGACTCGTAAAACAAACATCGAAAGGCCCATATGGGACCAAACCACTCCTTCCTAGGGTTCATTAAACATACTCCAAGGGACTCTTTTGAAGGATGAGCTTACATTTACAAGAATATGTTATCCTCCTCAAGCTTGCGTAAAAATAAAGAGGTACTCGCCAGAAATGGTGGGGAAAAAATTGGGAAAGAAATGTATTGAAACCTGTATTCTGTGGAAGAGTCACTTTTGAACATGACACCCTTTCACTCACCTTGTGTCTAGGTTGGAAAATCCACTTGTCTCTTGGTCATACTCCTTTATAAGATTACAAATTGGTCTGTGATCCCGGTTGTTGAGTCAATGCTTCCAAGACAGTTGTCGTGTCGTCAATATGATCAAAAAATAAGTTCAACCCAGAAATCCTTCTATTGCGTCGACCATTTCTATAGTCTTTAAGCCTTCTATTGTGTCGGCCATCCCTGAGTCAGTCCTGAATCATTTGTTACTCTGATCTACTTCAAATCTTGTTACTTTTTTTGTTTCATTGATGTGGGATACATTAAGGCCCTCCTGTGATGAGTCTTTTCCTGTCGACTTCAACTCATTATCTAGGAATTAGACTTAGAAACTAATTGGTACCTTGGAACTTGCATGCCTCAATGGCAAGTTTCCTTGCTTTCGACAGTGGGTTTTCATTATTGACCTCTGATCGGAAGGTTCCGCCGAGTGTTCGACCTCAACTCATTGATTCACATTCGTTGGATTGTACTAGTGTACCTTGGGATTCATTGACATTAATGGTGATTTACCTCGCACTTGTTAACGGTATACACTAATGATCGGTAATCAAGTGGTTTCTACCATGTTCGACTTCGATACATGTAATCACATGGTTAGATTCGTACTATAGAGTGGTGGAGATGAAGACCCTGAATCTTTTCTCACAGATTCAGGTTGCGTTGGAGTATATTCAGTTTGTACTCTTGCATAGATCCACATTGTATGTCTGGTGGCTATGTTCAAATTTGAGTCCTTAACACATAGATCCACAATGTATTTTTGGGTGGCTATGTTCATATTTGAGTCATATCAGAATGGATCCATAGTGTATGTTTGGTGGCCATGACCTGTCTCACTTGACATGGATCTTCGTATGTTGGCATTTATGCTTTGAGTCATTTGTATTTTGAGTATGGGAATGCCTACCTCAGTGATGATGTATTATTGTACTGTATTTCCTTGTTTGTTGGCAGGTTTCCGATCGACTGTTCCTTGTTCCCCACACACACTCGACAAAGTATTGCAACTATCACTCTGTTCTAACTTCATACTTTGTGGGGCTCTCTGTTACACATTATTTTCATCATCCCTATGACCGTTAATTATGTAAACCTATCTATTGCCTTAAGAGGGGTCAGTGGCCTGAATTCCTGAAGAAAGAAGAGAGAAGAACTTTTCCTTTGAAAATAAGTTGCATTCTCCTTTATAAAAACCCTATTAAAGAGGATGTTCGCAGGTTGCTATATAGGTAGGGTGCGAGAATGCCTGATTCTCACAGGTTGCACCATAGCTGGGTTGCGAGAGGTTCACAGGTTTCTCTATAGGCAGGGTGTGAGAATGCTTACACGTGGAAAAAACGAGAGTTTTCTAGAATCTTCTAGAAGGATAAACTTCCATGGTGAGGTGGCATCCGAATGGTTTGGATCTTACTCACTTTCATGATTTAGTGGGATCATCCTAACCTCCTCACCTTATCCTCTTTGACTTATAAAAGGAGAGGAGCTCTCATGGAGAAGGTTAGCTTTTAGCTTTTATCTTTGGAGCTTTTGGAGCTTGGATTGGCTAAGTTGGATTTGGCCTGGAATTATTGGCTTGGTTAGAGTGGTTTTGAGTTTTGCCTTTGTCAAGATAGATTGTGAATAGTATGAGATCTATGCTCTCAGAATTCTTGGAGTGAAAGTGTGTGGGGAACAAAGGACAGTTGGAAGGGACCTTATGACATCAAGGCCATGGTTGTAATCTCTCTTTCACATTTAATATGATACAGTAATATGATTCTTTCCTATAAAGCTTGTTGTGTTTTATTGTATGATTCCTTGATCACATACATAGGTTTATATTGAATTTATGTTATCGCTATCACTTTGGTTGGTTGCGTCTTTTTGCAGGTTCATCATTGTATGAGCATTGGAACAGAGCTAGGATGGTGATGGAGAGAGGAAGCGACGTTTAAACGGTATGTCACCTATCCCTCTTTAGTTAGTAAATTCAATATTTAAAACTTAAGGAAAGCATCATGTTCTGGTGTGTTTTGTTCTAGATCTAGGTGGATCTAGGGAGATCAGTTAGTGTCCGCACCTACCGATTAGTCCGATAAAAAAATTGGCGACTCTAGTAGGTCTATTAAGAGGAATTAGATCTTCTTCATGCAAAGAAAGAGAAAGTGTGTGTGTTGGAACCAAGAGTCACCGAAAGGAAGCTTGCGACATCAAGGCGATCAAGTTGCATATTCTACTTTCGATTAATATGATACAAAGGTATGTCACTTGTTCCTCCTTACTAGCTAATTCAATGGTCATAACTTAGGGAAAGAGTAATGTCCTGTCCTGTTTTGTTCTAGATCCAGGTGGATCTAGGAAGATCTGTTAGTGTCTGCACCTACCGATTAGTCTGATAACAACAGGGTCCATTACCTGGGCTACATCATTGATAAACATGGTGTACATGTGGATCCAACCAAGATCCAAGTCATTTGTGACTGGCCAACCCCAACCACACTCACTGAGCTTTGGATCTTCTTGGGCCTTGCCATACTTGCAACGATTCCACCTCAACATCAAGTATAAAACATGAATCACCAATCACATCACTGATTGCCTCAACAGACCACCAGTCACGAAACTCACCACGGTGCTAGACTCTTGTAGTCATGAGACCTATGGATGGCCCCAACTTTATGAGACAGACCCTGACTTTGCCACCACATACCAAATGTTGGGGGCAAACACAGTTGTTGATAATTTCCATCTTCAGGATGGGTTGTTGTGTTGTCTGGGCCATATCTGTGTTCCATCAAGCGAGCGAGCGAAGATGATCTGGGAATCCCATTACAGTCGGGTGGTAGGACACTTCGGTGTCGAAAGGATAGTGGCAATGCTACAGAAACATTTCTACTGGAGAAACTTTGACAGGAAGTCAGCAAGTATATCAGGTCTTGCACTGCCTGTGCTATTGCCAAACCGACCACTAAGAAACAGGGCCTATACACCCCTCTTCCTACTCCTGATAGGCCATGTGAATCCATCTCAATGGACTAAATGTCAGGCCTCCCATCCACCAAGAGGGGAAATGACTGTTTTTTTGTGGTCATTGATCGCTTCTCTAAGATGGCGATT
The DNA here is from genome assembly GCA_009831015.1 of Picea engelmannii. Lineage (NCBI taxonomy): Eukaryota > Viridiplantae > Streptophyta > Pinopsida > Pinales > Pinaceae > Picea > Picea engelmannii. Next base: position 70,468 of record ML838564.1, read on the forward strand.
ATGGTTGCCTGCAAGAAGAGCATCATAGGAGAGGCCACTACCATGATCTTCTTTGAATAAGTCTGGGTACATTTTGGAATCCCACAAACCATTGTCTCAGATCAGGATAGTCTATTTCTCAGCACATTTTGGTCGAGCCTCTGGTCATTGCTGGACACCAAGCTCACCAAATACACGACCTTCCACCCCCAGACAGATGGCCAAACCGAGGTTGTAAATTGAATGATTGTGCATATCCTTCACATGTATAATTCAAAGAACCCCCGCACATGGGATGAGAGCCTTCCCTATGTCCAGCATAGCTACAATCGAGACCTGCATAGCTCAACTGACCACATACCCTTTCAAGTGGGGTTGAGATTCCAACCATTGGGTCCCATAGATGTTGCACTTCCCCTTGCGGTCACCTCGACCGACTCATCTCCTACTCCAATTGAAGCTGACAAAGACACCCAGTTCATTGAGTGGATCCAGCACATCCGCCAACAGGTTCAGGATATCCTACAAAATTCCAATGACAAGTACAAACAATGCCATGAACAACATCGGGTGCCACATAAGTTTCAGGTGGGCGACAAAGTTTGGTTGCACTTGCAGAAAGAACGCCTTTCAAGACCCCATCGGAATATTCGCCCAATCCATTATGGGCCATACACTATCACCAAGGTCGTGGGGGATAATGCTTTTGAGCTCAACATTCCTCCTTTCCTTGGCCTGCACCTAGTGTTCAATGTGGACCTCCTTCGACCTTATTTCCCACCATTATTGGACACCTCAGACGTAGCAGAACAACTGACACCAACATAGCTCAACCCTGACTGCATGCAACAAGAATCCAGTGATCATATTGTGGACACACAGATCAAGGGCACTTGACAACAAAGGATCCATCTTTATCGAGTCGTCAAAGCAGGGCAGCTCCTGCACCAAGGCAAGTGGCTCACCCGGGGCCAAATTCAATAGAAATTTCCTCATCTGATGGGGGAACTCAATGAAATGGAGACTATTGCTTCCTAAGGAGGGAGGATTGATCTAGGTGGATATCGGTGGCCACCCACCTTTTCCAGCTAGATCAAAACAACTTTCTAGCAATTTTGATAATTTACTATTTTTAGCAGTTTTTTGAGTCCTGAATTTCTGAAGCAATTTTGAGGCCCTAAACGAAATTTTTTGGGGTATGTTGTGGTAAAAATATATCATCATGAAATTTTTTTCAACTGTTTTATTCCTCGGATAGATCTTTCCAATGGGCTATCATACGCCTAAAACGAAGATCGTATGCAAAAGTTACGACCCCGGGAAGCTGATGTACTGACTTACCCAAACGGGGCCCACATGACTTTTGGCGCTTCATCTCCTAGGGTTAGGTTTTTGGATATTTAGGAAACTCTTTTTTATTGTAAAAAGGCCTTGAGAGCCTCATTGTAATAATCTTCTTGCGAATGAGTGCAGCCGTCACATCTCTTCTCAGAGATTAGCCACCACCATTCCAACAAGCTTATTTCCGCTACATTTTACAGTTTCCAGCTTATTTCTTTATTGAATAGAAAACCGGTTTTACTGTATCTATGTTATTTTGTGTTAAGAACCTATTAATAATTTGTATTCATTTCATTCTACTCATAAAATATAGATCAGTGGTATCAAAGCGGTCTTCTCCTGGTCGTCTTAATGCATGTCCCCAACGAGGTCGAAGTACAAAGACTTGGGTCTCGAGCTTGTTTCTCTTGAGGAAAAAATCTCTCGCACACCCAAGCGACCTCTCATGGTAGGAGAAAAGAAAGATGACGTGATAAGAAATCCTTTCAAACTGTTGATTGAGGAAGCCCTCATGCAATAGTGGAACGAGATGATGGATAGTTTCGCGCAAATCCTTCAGCGGCTAACAACAGGCGACGCATCTTCTTCGAACGGAGGCGTCACCCCATTCAAGGTACAAATAAACTTCAATATTCCTATATTTGAAGGTCAAATAGACGCAGATGTTGTAGAAAAGTGGTTGAATCTACTAGAAGGGTATTTTTCTATCCATAACTTTTCGAATAGAAAAATGATTACCTTTGCACTCCTCAAAGTCGTTCCCCATGTCAAAGATTGGTGGGAAATGTTCTGTGAGCAAAAGGAACAGAGGAACCCTCATTATTTTCAATCACGACCACCTAGAAATCCTTTAGGGATGTTATTAAGGAACAATACTAACATGTCGGAAGTTATGATGACCTGTATACCAAATGGACCACATTGCAGTAAGAAAGAGACCAAGCAGTGCCAGATTTCACAAATATCTTCCATACCTTGAGCACCAAGCTGGGTATCAAATATTAGGAGCGACATCTGGTGCTCTGCATAGATACATCCAGACCAAAATGGAATTTTTGGACATCTCATCCTTGGGTGTGGCCTACAGATATGCCGTCAAAATCGAGCAGAATCTCAAACAAAACACACAGCTATTTGGGCCTGGGAACCCCTCACAACAAAAGCCAGGAAAGGGTAGCCCCAACCCATAGAACAAAGGACAAAGAAAATATGGACAGTATCAGGACAACCAATCCAAGCCACAAGCAAATAAGGACATCAAAAAGATAAAGAAAGACATCGAGAAGTGGTGTGACTTCCATAAGATCCCTTGGCATAACATTGTTGACTGTCGTTCAAAGCAGTCACTGGTGGCCAAAGTGAAAGCCTCTAAATCAGAAGTGGATTCTGAATCTGAGCCAGAACTAGAAAGGGGAAGATGGATCATTGACGCAAAACCTAGTGCTATCGTTGCTACCACCAAGCTCCAGCCTAGTGAACCAGACATGCCAGAAGAAGGAGAGCACCTCTTCCATTCATAGATGTGGATAAAAGGCACCCCACTACACTTCATCATTGATAGCAGTAGCTAGAAGAACCTCATCTCAAAAAAGGTCATCAAGTGGCTGACCTTGCCAACAACGCTGCACCCACAACTCTACACCATTGGATGGCTCCACCAAGGAAGCGATCTTCACGTCATCCAACAGTGTCGACTGTCATAGGACATCAAGCCCTTAAAAGACGAGGTATTGTGTGATGTTGTTCCTCTTGAAGTTTGTGATGTTCTTTTGGGCCAACCTTATTTATGGAAGCGTCATGTTGTATATGAGTCTAGGCCTCGTAGTGTTATTATTACTTTGAACAGGAAATTGTACAAGATACCTGAGGCAGTCCCACCTAGTGTTATTTCCTTGATCTCTACTAAGAAATGTAGGAAGGTCATCTCTCATATAGGGAAGTTTGTCTTCTTCTTGATTCACTCTCAGAATAAGCGAAAGATCATAGCCACATATAGGGTCCTTGCGACCGACCTCTCCACACAACAGAAGAAAGTAGATAGGGTTGTGGAAGAATACTCATATATCTTCTCCTCACCTACAGGGGTACCTCTGCACTACCAGGTCAAGCACCCCATCGATCTGACCCCTGACGCATCGCTTCCCAATGGGCCAGTCTATCGTCGCTCTTTGTTAGAGAACGAGGAGATCAAGCGACAGATCCAAGAAATGCTCCACAAGGGGCACATCCATCCCAACTCATCACCTTGTGGGAACCTAATCATGTTGGTATAGAAGAAAGATGGAACCTGGCGACTCTGTATTGATTACCGGGCTCTGAATAAAATCACAATCAGAAATCGGTACCCGATTCCCTAAATCGACGACCTCCTTGATCAACTTACAAGGGCCAAATACTTCAGTAAGATTGATATGAAGTCTGGATACCACCAGGCCCCGATAGAACAGACAGATGTGTGGAAGACCGCCTTCAAGTCAAAGGAAGGCCTTTTTGAATGGTTGGTCATGCCCTTTGGTTTGACAAATGCTCCAGCCAGTTTCATGAGGATGATGGACGATATCCTGTGACCATTCACCAATACTTTTGTAGTTGTGTATCTGGATGACATTCTAATTTACAACAAGACTTGGGCCGAACACTTGCAACATATTTAGCAGGTTCTGCACACCCTGTGGCAGCACAAGCTATACGCCAACTTGGAAAAATGCTCCTTCGGCATGGGAAGGGTCCATTACTTGGGCTACATCATTGATCAACATGGCATACATGTGGATCCAACCAAGATCCAAGTCATCCGTGACTGGCCAGCCCCAACCGCACTCATTGATCTTTGGAGCTTCTTGGGCCTTGCCAATTTCTACCATAGGTTCATGTTGGGATTCTCCCATATTGCATGGGCCCTCAACAAAATAAACATGGGTGGTGGTAAGGAGAAATTTGCGTGGGGCCAGTCCCAACAACAAGCATTCGATGATTTGAAGCAGCTCTTGTGCTTAGCCCCAGTAATTTCACTACCAGACCTGCAACATCCCTTTGATATCGAGACAGATGCTTCAGAATATGTTGTGGGTGCCATTCTCACTCAACACGACCACCCCCTGGCCTATCATAGTGAGACACTGTCAGATACTGTCCATAAGTACCCTACTTAGGACAAAAAAATGTACTCCGTTGTGCAAGCCTATCACTAGTGGAGACATTACATTCTTGGGAAGGAGACAGTCATCCACACTGATCATAAGCCACTGCATTTCATGCATACACAGGGAAAATTTCAAAATGACTGCCATCAAAAGTGGTCCACATACTTGCAGCAATTCCACCTCAACATCAAGTATAAAACAAGAAGCATCATTCACGTCACTGATTTCCTCAGCAAAGCACCAGTCGGGGCACTCACCACGGTGTTAGACTCTTGTGGCCGTGAGACCTCTGGATGGCCCCAACTCTATGAGACAGACCCTGACTTCGCCACCACCTACCAAATGTTGGGTGCAAAAACAGTTGTCGATAATTTCCATCTTCAGGATGGGTTTTTGTGTTGTCTAAGCCATATATGTGTTCCATCAAGCGAGCGAGCGAAGTTGATCTGGGAAGCCCACTACAGTCGGGTGGCAGGACACTTCGGTGTCGAAAAGACAGTAGTGATGCTACATAAACATTTCTACTGGCTGAAACTTCGACAGGAAGTCAGCAAGTATATCACGTCCTGCACTACCTACGTTATTTCCAAACCGACCACTAAGAAACATGGCCTATACACCCCTCTTCCTACTCCTGACAGGCCATGGGAATCCATCTCAATGGACTACATGTCGAGCCTCACGTCCACCAAGCGGGGAAATGACTGTGTTTTTGTGGTTGTTGATCGCTTTTCTAAGATGGTGATTCTGGTTGCTTGCAAGAAGAGCATCACAACAGAAGTCATTGCCAAGCTCTTCTTTGAACGAGTCTGAGTACATTTTGGAATCCCACAAACCATTGTCTCAGATTGGGATAGTCGATTTATCAACACATTCTGGTCGAGCCTCTGGTCATTGCTAGACACCAAGTTCACCAAATCCACGGCCTTCCACCCCCAGACAGATGGCCAAACTGAGGTTGTAAATCGAATGATTGCACATATCCTTTGGATGTATAATTCAAAGAACCCCCGCACATGGGATGAGAGCCTTCCCTATGTCCAACATAGCTACAACCGAGCCTTGGATAGCTCAACCAACCACAACCCCTTTAAGGTGAGGTTGGGATTCCAACCATTGGGTCCCATAGATGTTGCACTTCCCTTTGTGGTCACCTCGACCGACTCATCTCCTACTCCAACTGAAGCTGACAAAGCCACCTGGTTCATTGAGCGGATCCAACACATTCACCAACACGTTCAGGATATCCTATAGAAGTCCAATGACAAGTACAAACAATGCCATGATCAATATCGAGTGCCACATAAGTTTCAGGTGGGAGACAAAGTTTGGTTGCACTTGCAGAAAGAACGCCTTACAGGACCCCATTGTAAGATTATCCCACTCCGTTATGGGACATACACTATCACCAAGGCCGTGGGGGATAATTCTTTTGAGATCAACATTCCTCCTTTCCTCGGCCTGCACCCAGTGTTCAACGTGGACCTCCTTCGACATTATTTCCCACCATTATTGGACACCTCAGACGTAGCAGAACAACTGACACCAACATAGCTCAACCCTGACTGCATACAACAAGCATCCAATGATCATATTTTGGAAACATAGATCAAGGGCACTCAACAACAAAGGATCCAGCTTTATCGAGTCATCAAAGCAAGGCAGCTCCTGCACCAAGGCAATTGGCTCACCCCAGGCCAAATTCAACAGAAATTTCCTCATCTGATGGGGGAACTCAACACAATGGAGACCATTGCTTCCTAAGGAGGGAGTATTGATCCAGGTGGATATTAGTGGCCACCCACCTTTTCCAGCTGTCTCAAAACAACTTTCTAGCAATTTTGATAATTTACTATTTTTAGCATTTTTCCGGGTCCTGAACTTCCGGAGCCGTTTTGAGGCCCTAAATGACGTTTTTGGGGTATGTTGCGATAACAAAATTTCATCATGAAATTTTGTGCAACTGTTGTAGTCCTCAGATAGATCTTTCTAATGGGCTATCATATGCCTAAAATGGAGATCATATGCAAAAATATGACCCTGGGAAGTTGATGTACTGACTTACCCAAACAGGGCCCACATGACTTTTGGCGCTTCATCTCCTAGGGTTAGGTTTTTGGATTTTTAGGAAACTCTTGTTTATTGTAAAAAGGCCTTGAGAGCCTCATTGTAATCATCTTCTTGCGAATGAGCGCAGTCATCACATCTCTTCTTAGAGATAAACCACCACCATTCCAATAAGCTTATTTCTACTGCATTTTACAGTTTCCAGCTTATTTCTTTATTGAATAGAAAACCAATTTTACTATATCTCTATTATTTTGTGTTAAGAACCTGTTAATAATCTGTATTCATTTCGTTTTTCTCATAAAATCAGGATCACTTTGTTTGGCTATCTAGCCTAGGATTTTCTTTCGGAGTGATTCTCTATCAAGGTTAAGGTGCTCGGAGGGTGGGTTTGGCCTATGGTTGGGTGACAATAGCGATATTGTCAATGGTAAAACAATCACATGCATTATATTCTAATAGATCATACCTCAACCCATTCTCTCCAATAACTATGGGATGTGACCACTCACCCTCACCCTCTTACATGAGTTTAATGATTGGACTCTCATACACTCAATCAACAAATAAAAGGTTATACACAAAGATAATAATTTCAGGAATGTGGGTTGGATTAATACCCATGAATGATTCCCCCCAAGAGATGCGCCCTACTTAGGTGACCTTATTAGTGAGTTCAGTAAGTGCTCAATGAGCTTGACAATGGGGAAACTGAGGATCTTCCTTCCAATGGTCAAATTGTTCTGAAGGTAATCGACTCTAATACCATGTTAGAATTTTGGTATGCTCGTTTAACCATAGATAATGTCACTTCATTGTCACCCAACCATATACATTCACATATTCCACCCTTGAGCACACTAACCTTTACTTAGAATAATTATGGAAAGCCTACTCCAGAACCAACAGATAAACCCTAGCCACAAAACTGCTACAGTAACAACACAATAACCATACAAAGATGTTGTACCTTACACCAAGAGAAGCATACAAGATAAATACCAGAAAGACTAAGAATACTCCACGACATTTGTTGAACTACTCTATGTTGAAATTACTAGGACCACTGAGAGGGGGGGGGGTGTGAATCAGTTGTTACTGTGCTTAAACAATATTATGTTTATTAAAACTTTTTTTTTTTAAACTTCACCAAGTGACCATCAAGATTATACAAGATATGAACAACATAAATAATAACCATCAATCACACATATGATATACACAGAGACATATTTTAATGAGGAAACCCATAAAGGGAGAAAACCTCTTCTTCTTCGAATGATAGGAAATCTTTTATGTTCTGTACATCATCTATCTTTGAGCACCAACTCAAAATGAGGCTACCACCTCTGTTTTACAAGATACAACTTGCTGAGAGCACCAACTCTCTGGTTTCTCTAGCACCCACTAGAAGGAAGCACCAACTCCCTGAGTGTTCCAACACCAATTGGATGGAAGCACCTACTTCCACTTATATAGGCGCCAACTTGCATATAGAAAACTCTGTGTTTTCCCTAGCACCATTCTGTTTTCTAACCACACCTATATGAAAGCTACAACTTCCAGTATTCAAGCACCAACTTGAATAACAGAGGACTATAGTCCTCCCTAGCACCTACCTGATTATAAATAAATGATTGAATAACCAACAATACAGATATATCAATTCTTACCACGTCTTCTATGTTCTGCAATTCTTCTTTGCTTCACTATTCTTCTGTTATGTTCATACTTGGCTTAACTTGTTGTCTCTTTCTATCTTTTCTTTCTCTGTTCCTCTTATTCTCTTTGGTATGTGTACATTATTCTCTCTTCACCTTTTCTGTTCTGTTCATCTTATGTTTCTCATCTCTGAGTTTGATCTCACACTGTGCATACTATGATTTTCCTTTCTCCCAGTTCAACTCATTTTTCCAGTGAGAACAACCAACCAAATTCAGTCACCGCGTATTGCTTTTATAAAATCCTTCCATTTAGTTACACTTCGAATCTCCAAAGAAAAATGCCAAGCAACCAAATCGCCAATCACCCAAGAACAATGATTCAGTTCTGCTAATTGAATCGTAACTGATGAATAATCCGTGAAGTGCAACAGTATCCCTTTGATAAGATTGTCGATATAATCAATGTCATTGGATTAAACACATAGATACTTGTTGATTTATCAAATATGTTCCTCGTGAACTTTACCTGCGCGAACTAGCACTGGGTGTGTTTCTCCCCACATGCCCACTCGCTGTGACCATAAGCCAAACAAAAGTCATTTCACGATTTTGCGTTTCGGGTGATTGACTGTGAGTCACCTCGATTTTCCCAAATCGTGAAACTCTGAAGTGGAGCCTAGCAACACTAGCTCCTTCCCTTCTCTTCTGCTAATGTGACCACTGAATGTGACCACAACCTTATTTAAAAAAAAAAGTCATTTTGCAATTTTGCGACTTGCGATGTCGGAGGTTAGAGCACCTCCCTTCTTCCGATTCCCAAACTCCTGACTTTAATCACCTTAGATCAATGATCTGATATTTCTCGTGACTCAATGGTCGTGATTACCTTCTGCATTTCAGGATTTTGTGAGTTCCTGTCTGACATGGTCCTTGCTGACGTGGTTTGCAGCTGTCCTTGCTGACGTGGATCTCCTCTCGTGACACATGTTCTTCTCCTAGATCTAATGACCCAGATTAGTCCTCGATCCAATGATCAAGATATGCTCTTCGTGAACTCAGACTTCATATCATATCAACAGTCCAGATCCTTGGTGATCCGACGATCCAGATCTGATTTCACATTTCAAATGTTTGAACGTGAGCCAACCTTGACTCTTCTAACTCCCGATATCTGAAATACTCTAGATCAACAATCCACAACCCTCTATGATCTAATGGTCCATATATTATCACGATTTCGTGTTTCACGACTTCAAAGGTTAGAGCACCTCCTTCCTTTGACTCTTTAGTCAGAGAAATGTTGATCTCTCGCCACGTGTCCTCTGGATTCAACGTCTCAGATCTCATCGCGATTTCGCGTTTTGTGGAATTGGAGGATGGCTCTTGCCCATTATCCTCTTTGCAGTTATACTGGATTCGACGGTTGTTGGTCCTCGTCGCTCAAATCCAATAGATCAAATCTGTATTTCTCTTCTGCGCTTCCTCTGGTCACTGGGCGCTGATCTAACAATCATCGGGTAGTTAGGATTGGCGATCCAATTACCATTGTCGTTCTTCTTCCTGAGCTTTCTGATCTCTCTGAATTAGAAGATTTTATAAGTGTTCAAAGGTCTCGACCTTTTCTCCTCCTGTGAGTCTTTCTCTTGGACCTCGGCTGCACTTCTGGAAAGCGCAAAGCACTATCTCTTCTGAGTTGTGATCTCTGCTTACTGTTTTCTTCTTCACCCGAGCTTATGCTTTCCCTGTTTTCCATCATTGCCACTTTCCTTATTGTTTCTTTTATTGTTGTAAGCAAACCATCGATGTTGTTGTTCTTTCCATAAATCTTCTGAATTTCATCACTGTTGTTCTTACCATCAATGACAAGCACATTCGTTTCCTGAAAAAACATGCCAACAATCTCCCCCTTTGGCATTGATGGCAACCCTGAAAGGCTTCACCCTGCACTGTTATGCTTTGTTCTTCAACTGTAGCATCCAGAAAATTAACGCATCCAGACAATTAACCACAAATTTTCTCCCCTTTGACATCAATGTCAAAGAAGACATGCTCCCCTTGAGCCGTGACAGTAATTTTCAAATATGAAAGAAAGAACCATGGAAAAAATCACAAAAATTACAATAGATATTCAACAAGTACTTCCCCTGACAAGGTGAACAGATTAGATGAAAGAAGATATGAACCCCAACTTCTGATGAAGATATTCAAATGGTGTCGCTGCTAATGGTTTAGTAAAGATATCAACTATCTGTTATGTGGAAGAAATATAATTCAACTAAACAACTTTGTTTGTAACCTTTTCTCTGAGAAAATGGTATTTGATTGGTATATTCTTAGTCTTTGAATGAAGTACAAGATTCTTGGATACACTGATGGCACTGGTGTTATCACAATGAATTGGAATGGGATCAGTATAAGTTACCTTCAAATCTGCAAGAGTTTGTATCATCCATAATAACTGAGTGCAACAAGTAGCAACAACAATGTACTCTGCCTCTGTAGTTTATAAAGAAATAGATCCTTGTTTCTTACTAATCCATGCTACTAACAAGTCACCCAGGAAGAATGCATCTCCATTGGTTCTCTTTCTCTCATCCACACAATTTTCCCAATCAACATCTGAATAAGCAGTTAACTGAAAATTCTGATTTCTAGGATAACACAGACCATAAGTCATTGTGCCCTTCACGTATTTGAATATCCTTTTGATAGCTACTAAAAGACTTTGTTTGGAAGAATATTGATAATGACCTACCATTCCAACAGCTTGCATTATATCAGGATGGGATGTTGTGATGTACAGAAGACTGCCTATCATTGATCGATATGTGCTTTGATCAACATCAGGTGAAATACCATATTTACTGAGCTTGCAACCAACCACCATAGGTGTACTAACATGAGAGGAATCTTCCATCTAGAACTTTTTCAACATCTCTTTCAAATATTTTTCTTGAGAGATAAATATTCCTGCAGAACTCTGATTTACTTGTAAACCAAGAAAATATGATAGTTCTCCTATCATGGACATCTCAAACTCTGTTTTCATAGAATTAGAAAACCACTGAATGGAAGAGTCATTAGTACAACAAAAAATAATGTCATCTACATAAACCAAAACAACTAATAGATCATCACCTTTAGACTTAATATATAGATTGTTGTCAACAATACCTTTCTTGAACCCTTTGTCTTGTAAAATTTTATCCAATCTATAATACCAAGCTCGTGGTGCTTGTTTCAGTCCATATAAATCCTTCTTCAACTTGTAGACATAGTCATTATTATCTGTCAGTGAAAATCCTCCAGGTTTCTCCATATATACTTCTTCTTCTAGATTTCCATTGAGAAATGATGACTTAACATCCATTTGATATACTTTAAAGTTATAATGACATGAATATACAAGAAACATCCTAATGGCTTCCAATCTTTCCACTGGAGCAAAGGTCTCATCAAAATCTTGTCCTTCAACTTGTGCATACCCTTTACAGACCAATCTGGGCTTATTCCTAACAATTTGTCCTTTTTTCATTCATTTTGTTCTTGAATACCCATTTGGAGCCTATTACATTCTTATCTTTAGGTCTAGGAACAAGCTCCCAAGTGTTTTTCTTCTCAATCTGATCAAGCTCTTCATTCATAGCTCTAATCAAATTGTCATGCTTGCTTGCTTCATCAAAATTTTAGGTTCAATCATAGATAGGAAAGCAATCTGATATTGTTATGAGTATTTAATCAATTTCCTTCTTGTTTGCACTCCTTTATTCATATCTCCAATTATCTGATTTTCAGGATGATTCTTTCTAACAATTCTGAGAGGTGGTTTTGTTTCTGTCTACTTAGTTGAGTCTTCCCGAGTATTTGTATCTTCATCTGATTCATAGTCTTCTCTTTCTGATCCTTGGACTTGTTCATCTTCAACTTCAACTATATCTTCTGTAGTTGATTCAACACTGCTTACATTTCGTATTGGGATTTCTTCATCAACTTTTATGTCGATACAATCAACCAATTTATGCAGCCTCTTATTATAGAATATGTATCCTTTACTGTTTGTAGCATAACCTAGGAAGATACCTTCATCAACCATGTCATCATATTTGCCAATATTTTCATCATTATTCTTGATATAACACTTACTCCCAAAGACTTTAAAATGCTTGATTGAGGCAGGTTTTCCAAACCATAATTCATAAGGAGTCTTGTCACTGTGTGGCCTGGGATGAGATTTGTTAAGAATATGTATAGCTATATGAATTGCCTCTACCCAATATGTCTAAGAAATTTTTCTTTCATTCATCATTGATCTTGCCATTTGTTGAACTGATCTATTCTGCCTCTCAACTACTCCATTTTTTTGTGGAGTCCTTAGAATAGTGTACTCTCTTTCGATTCCATGTTTATCACATAACTCTTTGAAGTTCCATGAACTAAACACTCCTCCTCTATCAGAACTTACTACTTTCAATCTTTTTCCTGTTTGATTCTCAGTTAGAGCCTTAAACACTTTGAATTTTTCGAATGCTTCAGATTTTTTCTTCAGAAAGGCAACCCATGTTAGTATAGAATAATCATCAATAATTAACGTGAAATAGTTTTCTTTTCCTGTACCTTCCTTCCTTTATGGTCCACATAAATCCATATGTACTAACTAAAGAGGTTTTTCTGTAGAAGGAAATTTCTTAGATTTAAACTGTGTTTGAGTAATATTTCCTATTTGGAAAGGTTTACAAAGAGAATCATATGGATTTGATATCTTTGGAAGATATTTTACTGCCCCACTGGTTCTAAGTTTGAATATATGATCAAAATTTAGGTGTCCAAGTCTCTTATGCCATAGTCAACTTTCATCATGCTTGCTTAAGTGACATTCTTCTTTTTCTTCTTTTAACACATAAACATTGTTTTCTATTCTTATGCCTTTTGCAATCAACTATCCTGAATTCACAGATTTTATTCTACAATATTTAGAAGTAAAAACAACTTCACATACTCAGTCATAGACTTGACTGACACTAAGCAGATTATGTTTCAGACCATCTAAAAACAACACATCTTGAGCTTTTCATTTGCCATTACTCAGACTTACCATTCCTTTACCTTTTATTTTTCCTAGTGCATCGTTTCCAAGAGTTACATTCCTTGATTTGATTTCACTTAGAGTTAGAAACTTACTTTTGTCTCCAGTCATATGTTTGGAACATCCACTATCAATATACTAGGGATTATTTTGTCTTTGGGCTGATAACACTAATCCACACTGGTCATCTTCTTTCTTCTTCCAAACCTTGAAATTTTCAGCATCAAGATTCAAATCTGGCTTATAGTTCCTCAAACGACAGTCTGCAACTTTATGTCCATAATTATGGCAGGTGTAACATTCTGGTTCACTGAATAACAAATCATAACGATTGTTATGCTTAACCTGCATCTTTTTCCCAGCCATCACATGATTTGTAGTTTGTGGTTGTTTGTTACTTGGTTGTCTCAATCTTTGTTGTGGTAGATAATTATTCCTTGAGTATCTTGATTGCTCATATCTAAATCTTAAAGAACAATTTACAGCTTTGTGACGAAAGTTAGAACAGAAAAAACAATATCCATAGAAAAATACTTTGTACCTGGAAAATGTCTATCTTCTTTGAGCGAGTCGAGTTCTTCCATGCTGATGATTTATTTGACCAGAAGATGTGTTTGCGTTATTTATTTGATCTACATATCTGGTTCTGGTACTTTTTCTTTCATTCCTTCTTGGCGACTGATTATCTTTCTCTGTTTCTGTAGAGTGGTTGTTGTCAATGATTGTAGATTTGGCAAACTTGATGGATTTTGTGTTACTTGGCTGATCGCTACTTGATCCTTATTCATAACCCAAGCCAACTTTCAAATTTGGATTCCATTGCTGATTTAGAATGGAGGTTAATCCTTTTGAGGCTTTAATACTTGACATATTTTGGTGATACAATGCCTTAAACTTCTCCATCTCTTTTCTGGTTTTTACTATCTCTTCTTCCAGGGCTTCACATCTCGTTTTCTTCTCTGATAATTGTTGTTTTAGAATTTCCTCTATTTTCTTTGCCTCTTGTAACTACACTTTTAGCAAGGCAAAGTCTTCATCAGGTTTTTAACCATTCATTTTAAACTGCATCAACAACTGTTTTTGTTTTCTCTTCTTAAATCCGAGTCCGTCAATTTCTTCCAAAACATTGATTAATTCACCTTCCATATCCACCACAACTTCTTCGTCATCCATGTCACCTCCTATGTGTTCATCATCAAGATCTCCCATAGCCAAAAGCATAAAACATTCACTTTGTCTTCACAGGATGAATTTCTATCTATGTCTTCTGTGGAGTCGTCATTGTTTGTACACAAACGTTTCTTTTTACTATATTTCTTAAATTTGTATTTCTTTTCATCATCAGAGTTTTGGTCCTTTTTCTTGTGAGGACACTTAGATGTAAAATGGCCTATCTTGTCATAGTTAAAACATTTGAAGGGCATCTTTCCTTGATATTTTCCTGATCCTTTCTTTAACCTTCTCACAAATTTTACCTCAATATCATCTAATTCTGAATCAGTATTCTTGTCTGCTTTAAAAGATGCTTCTCTAGTGATGGATTTATCTTTGCTAATTCTCATTCCATATGCAGTTAGATTTCCTAGGATTTGATCAATAGACAGAGTTTTAAGGTCATTTAATTCTTCTATTGCAGAAACTTTTGGATTAAATCTATCAAGCAGAGATCTTAAAATATTCCGAACTAAAAATGCATTTTCAATCTTCTCACCAAGACCCTTCATGGCATTCACAAGGTCTTCAACTCTTTAAAAATACTTACTATCTGTTTCATCCTCATTCATCTTTAGTTGTTAAAATTTCAATCTATATGTTTGAAGTTTGACATCTTTTACTTTCTCATTTCCTTCATAGCTGCTAATAAGTTTATGCCACATTGCTTTGGCAGATTCAATATGCATCACCTTTACAAACTTAGCTTCAGCAAGTCCATTCGAGATAGAATTCATTGCCTTTGCATTGAAGCTAAATTCTAACTTATCATCTTTAGAAGCTAGCACAACAGGCTTTATATATCCAGTTTCTACTACATCCCAAACATCAACACCTAAGGCCATTATGTATGTTCTCATTCTAACTTTC